>JAUIRK010000764.1:0-99191 GCA_030549495.1 Nectonema munidae
GTTAGAATATTGTTAAAGACGCTATCAGGCTTCATTCTCTTTTGCAAGTTAAAAAAACTTTTTTTTGAGAAAGTCAATTTTTTCTGCCAAAAAGTCCATTTTTTTTTACAAATAAATCAATATTTTTTGAGTTATTAGGTCAATTTTTGTTCCCCCTAGATATAACTTAAAATTATGGGATCAGGTCAATTTGGCCTGTAAAAAATATTAAATTAGATTTTTCAATTTTTTTAAATTAGACAGGCAAGCTAAAACTTGTTTACTTTTATTTTTTCTTTGTTATCCTTAGATAAAAAAATTTTTTTTTAGTGAAACTATATATTTTTTGATCAAATGAGCTCATATACCTATAATGACTAAATGGTCAAAAATGACCCCTTTGAAAAACAAAAGATTTTTAAGTGATATACAATTTCAAGACCTTATATATAAAAGAAAAGTTTGCTAAGATACCTTTATTATTTAAATTAAAAAAAAATATTAAAAATTCATAATAAAACTTTTATGAAATAGAGAATGTTATGTTTATTAGAAAAATTTTATTTACAAAAAATAATGGAGTATTCTGAAGATTCTGACTTTAACTTTTCTTTATCTACACTTGAAGAGGACTTTGAGATGAACGACTGTAATAATTTTGTTTCAAAAAGTTTAGAAGAATCTGAAGGTGATTTAGAGAACACCGCCATTTCAAAGTCAGGAAAAAATGGTATAATCAACTAGCTGTTTCTAATAAAGGAAGAGTGCCAACTCTTTAGCAAATCTATGAGGAATTCTTTAGTAGAATACACGACAATACATGGGAAACTTCTTGATAAAAATTTTTTTGTTTCGTTAGAAGATATGAAAAATTTATCGGTTTATTATATGCAAGAGGCATTTTTGCTGCAAAATACACACCTTTGAATGATCTATGGAACAAAGAATATGGAATTGTTATTTTCAAAATTACAATGAATAGAGAAAGCTTCAAAAAAATAATGAAACATTCGTTTTGATTATGTTAGTTCAAGAAGACAAAATAAATCAAAGGACAAGTTTTGTTTGATTAGAGATGTTTGGGAAAGTTTTATTCAAAACTCACAGCTGTGTTATGTTCCATCTTTCAGCTTACTGGTGGATGAGCTGCTTTTTCCATCTAAATGTCGCTGTGGTTTTCTTCAGTACATGCCATCAAAGCCGGATACGTTTGGTATTAAATTATGGTGTTTAGTTGATAACTTTTCAAAATACTTGTGTAATGCTTTTCCTTGTTTGGGTAAGAACAGAAAAATCATTTGCTTTGCATGCTTGTGAAAAACTTTTGAAGCCTTATTTTGACAAAGGATACGTGACAATGGACAACTTTTTTACAAGTCTAGAAACTGCAGAAAGCTTCATGAAACGAAAAACAACAATTGTTGGAACTATAAGGAAAAATCGTGGTGAAATATTTAATTGTGATGATCTCATGAAAAACAAAACATTATACTCTAGTGAAGCTTATATAAATGACTCTAACTGTAGCCTAACAATTTATAAAGGTAAAAAAAATAAAAATGTTTGCATTTTAAGTTCAATGCCTAAATTGATCAAACACACACAAAAAAACTACCTGATACAATTAGTTTTTACAACAATAATAAATACAAGTACAAGAAGATTAGCATGTGTTTTCAATTTACTGGGGTTAAATTCGTATATACTTTACAAAGCGACTACAAATAATAACATTTCAAGGAGGAATTTTTTGAAAGCTTTGATAAAAGGGCTTTGTTCCACTAAAGCAAAGGAAAGTTGTTTCTTGTCCGGTGATAGAAAAAATGAAGATAACACAAAGAGGCGTTTATGTAAAGCAAAAGAATGTAAAAACAAAACTAGTAATATGTGTAATTCTTGCAAAGCTTTTGTTTGTGGAAAACACACCTCTGCTAAAAAAACAAATTGTCGTTTGTCATAACTGCAAAAATGAGTAATATTCCATGTAACCTTTTTATATTTTTAAAATTATGGGATCAGGTCAATTTGGCCTGTAAACAATACTGAATTAGAAGACGAATTGTCCCTTATACTTTATTTAAGATTTAGGCTTTCTTTTTTGCAAATAAAATTTTTAGATAAAAGGTGTTGGTGCTACTGGATTGACTGATGCAAAATCTCCGAAGTTATCTGAAAAAGAAAGCAAACCCAAACCAGAGAAAACGCAGAAAGCAAAAAAAGTTTCAAAGTCAAAGTTACACCTCCTTCCAAATCCAAGAAAGTAGTTAAATTTAAATAAGTGATTCCATTGGATGAAAAAATGTACCACATACATGCACTATTTTTTTTATATATTTTTTCCTATGAAATTTAGTATTTTTATCAAAGTTTTTAACTTCTTTTTCTATCTACTTTCTTTCTTTAACAAAAGCAATAAAAGCATCATTATTCAATAGCCCCCCTCCTCACATGCATATTCTCAAGAGCATACTTATTGGAATGGTAAATATTTAAAGGTAAGATTTTAAGCAATATATTGCTTCTGTCATCAATTTTGCATTGAAAAAATAATTTCTGTACTGACGTCGATCTCTGTATTGAAGATCTATTTATAAATTTTAACATCAAAACCAAGATATTTACTGTTGCACTAATCATCATTGTTGCTCTTCTGTCTGAAGTTTTTGTTCAAAGTAGCTGCTAAATCTAAATCAAACATTTTTTTCGAGCTCTTTTACTCACTTGAAAATTCTTCTTCTTTTTCATTTTCAAAATCTAAAACTTCTATCACCTTTTGATCTTCCATATTCACTTTTTCTCTATAATCAATTCAGCTTGTTTTCTTTTTTGCAATCTTTTTTCTTTTAAAGCGTATCTAGAGATCCTAAACAACCTTGAAAATCTTTTTTTCTTTGAGCAATTAAAAATTTTCTATCTTCATCAATTTTGATTAAATTTAGAACACGCTCATGAGCGATGTCAAATAAATGACCTAATTGCTCAACAAATAATTGTTTTTTAGAATTCTTTTTTAACTTTTTGTATTTCCCAAAAAATCTAATCGTTCGATAGCATGATGTTCTCGTCGAAGTGGAATTCTCGACTTATTCCAAAATAATGAAACTTCTTCAATGACAAGTTTAGCACTATCTCGAAATGTTTTGTGATGATAAAAAAATAAGCATAAAACTCGTCTGATTGATGTTAATTTTGCACCAGTTATTTGCATTTCTTGAAAACGAATTAACCAGTAAAAAGATTTGCTTCTAGTAATCTTAGATTCCGTCGTGCTGCTTTTAAGGCTGCACTTAAAATTTGAAACTAAGCACTTAGTCTCAGTATAAAAATAAGAATTTTATTTAAAATTTGAATAATATACTCGGACTAAATTTTAACGTGTAAACCGGAAATTTGATTGACATTTTAGAAATTTTTACACCCTAATTGCCAAAACTGTGTCAAAAAAATAAAATCAGGATGCTCGATTTGGTATAAAAAATTAAATGTATTTAAAATTTGAATTAATATTTTCGTAATCAACTTTATCATCAATCAAAATTTTGAATGACATTTGCTACAAAAATGCGATGCTTATTGAAAAATATCTATAGATAAGTGCTATGTGTTCCAATATATATATGATTATAAATTTTCAAGAGTGTATCTAGTATAAACACTAAAATATAAGTTATAGATTCTATAATGTAAAAATTTGCTGAAAAAATGACATTTTATCTTGATTGCCAGTTTTTGACATCAGAGGGTCATTCAACTATTGTGAAAATATTTTTAAAAGATCCAGCTAGCGATTTCACTGATTGGGTAAAGTGTTTTTAAAAATGGCAAATTAAAATCATAAATTATTTATTGAACTCAATTTTCTCCTTAGTAAAAAATAAGTAAATATTTTAAAGTCGTTTAAATTATTTTTCGTCAATAAATATTTTGTTATTCATTTCCCATTTATTATCCTAATTGAAGATTTTTAAGATCGAAGCACAGAAGCTTGAGACCCAGTTTTTGAGAGCGCTTTTCCATGCCAATGTTTGAGACACCGTTTTCTGAGACAGAATTTTTATTTTCAAGTTTTCTGAGACCTAGTTTTCTGGCCACCAGTCCTAATCACATATAATATGTATAAAACCCTATTTTCATCATCAAACGGTAAGCATGCATTTCTTTTTCTCGTCCAATAAAATTTTATTCTCACAAACTTGTTTTTTGGTATTTTACCCCCAGGTACGTAAGATCTTTCCTCAGCTGTTGCCCGAGTTGTATTTTGAGAATCTCTTCCCTCTTCTTGAGTGAGGACCTTAAATAAAATACCACTTTAGTTCTATTTTGTAATTTTGCAATTATTTTTATCCTTTTGCTATTCTATTTTGTCGTTTTGCAATTCTGTTTTCTCTTTTTTTAAATTTTAATTTTTCTTTTGTAATATTTATATTACTTTGATTTTGATATGTACTGCTTTTAAGTTTTGTTATTTTGATTATATACACAGTGCAATTTTTTTGATTCTTTGGAGAAAATTAGAAACTGAATCATTTCAATTTTTAATTATTTCGCAATTCATAAAAAGAAAAATCTTTATAAATAATATGGAAAAAGTAAAAATCTAAAAATTTGGTTTTTGAAAAAGTTAATGAAGGAAAATAAAATTTATTTGCAAAATAATTGAAATAATTTAGTTTCTCATCTTCAGCAAAAAATATAAAAATTTCTTCGTGAAAATAATCAAAATATGTAAATAGTACATGTCAATATAATATAAATATAACAAATAAAAATTCCATTTTAAAAAATTAAAGACCAGCTGTTTTCCACACCACCATTGAGGTACAGCGTATAAGCGCATTAACTTTTTTTAAAGTGGAAGTTTCCCCAGTAGGTATATCGTAACCACTTTTCACATGTATACTCTTTTAAAATCTATTTCGCTTTTTGCAATTCTATTTTCTCTTTTTGCAATTATATTTTCTCTTTTTGTAAGTTTTTTCACTTGTAATTGCAATAATGTTTTTTTTTAATTGTTTCATATATAAATTGCATTGTTAAAATATTGTTACATAAATTTTTTTAGTTCCTTTTTAAAAAAAATGTACAAGTGATTGTTAAATAAATTTCTTTTTTTCTTAATTTTATTATTTTGTAATTCTAATTGGGTTTTAAGGAATTCTGTTTCCTTAACCTTTTTAAAGTTTTTTGTAAAATACTTTTTTTTTAGCTAAGAGAGATATTTTATTGCAAAAAAAATATAGAACGGCAAAAAAACAAAATAAAATTGGAAAAGTACAAAATAGAACTAAAAATGGTATACATATTATATATTTATTTTTTTAACCCTTTTCTGTATTCTAAGCGAATTTGCCTCTGCAACTTCTTGCTTTCATTCCTTTCTACTTGGACTCTCATATTTTCTCTCTTCTTTTCATTCTTAATCGACTCCATCTTCTCCATTTTGCGTGTGCCTTCTTTCTCAATCTTCTTGCATTTGTATCTGAAGTCTAAGAACTTCATTTCACTATTTTGAGCGCTTTCTTTTTCTAGATTTTCACATTTCATTTCTTTCACCCTTTCTTCTTTTGTTTCGGAGTTGATTAAGAAAGTGTTCTTATTTTTGACATCTTCAACGAAATTAGTCAAATACTCAAACTTTTCTTTGTTCAATCTTCGAATTTCAATTTTTACAGGATCTTCAACCTCCTTTTTAGGCTTATTCTCTTTTTTCTCGAGTTGCCATAATCTTCTTTGTTTTTCTTTTTCTAAATTTAAAATTACATCATTTTCATGGGTTATACGTTGATCAATAATTTTTGTTTCAATGTTATTTTCAAACTCTTCATCAAGATAGACGGGATTAGCTCTTTTCTTCAAGACTTTCTTTTTGTAGAAATGAGGTTTTATGAAAGTTGGTGTGGGTTTCTCTTCAGAAAGCTTGCTCAGTCCTTCAACATCTAGACTGGAAACAAATTTCTCATAAAAGTTTCCCCAGATTACATCCTTTTTAACCACAAGAGGTTTATATACATTTGAAGTCTTTATTTCTTTGCAAGCAGAATTTGGGTGTTTGTGAAGTTCATTGCTTTCAATTTCATGCTTTTCTTCAATGACCTTTCTTATATTTTCCCGTTTGATTTCAGGTTGGACTTCTACGCATGAGTATTCGGGCTTTGAAAAAATAGCTATGCAAGCTTTTTTTACAACTTCTTCGCACAACAAAGCGCAAGCCTCAATTATTATGTTTCCGAACGTGGCCATTATCATAGAGTGCTTTTTATAAAAGTGACAGTAACACACTTTCCATAGTTATTAAAATACTCATCGTAAATTAACGGTCATAAAATTAAATACATTTCATTGGTTATATGTTTGCGATGCATGCATGTCTTTTATCGTTCGGAATATTACGCGCTGGGAATGTTATCTTACGCTATTTATAACACAATTAAACTAACAATATTCTAACTATACTAACACCAACTCTAAGACAAATAATATTCTAGCTATACTAACTCTAAAACTAGCAATATTCTAACTATACTAACTCATCAGTATAGTATAGCTTAGTATATTATACCAGAGTCATACTTAGAATTGATAAAAAAAAAAGTATGGAGCCCCAAGTGATAGAGACGGAGTTTCGAACAGGTCTTTAGAGAAGCCAAAGTTGGCAATAAATCTAACCGCGTTGTCTTTTTGGAACTAGAAAAATATTGTGGAGAGTATCTTTTAAAGTTTCTGTTAACATTAGTTAGTTTTAGTTGCTTATATGAGAAATTTGAACGTGCGCGTATTATCGAATGGGTAACGGAAGACTTTTGTATCGTTAATATGGTTATTTATACATATTCGTGAGAATGAGATCTAACTTAGATTTGAAATTAAAGTTGAAGTGAGTATTGCACTTTATGAGTTCTTTGAGATTTAGATCATCTTTGAAGTTAAAATAATTTGGTCTTTCTTTGTTGGATAGAGCTGATTTATAATTAAGATCGCCAATTATGAAAACATTGTTATAGTTAAGATTGAGAATTGCGTCATGTAGCCGTTTGAAGTAGTTGGTTTAATTAGGTGAACGATAGCGGGTTACTAAAAGCAAGATTGTCTTGTGTACTGTTATGTTTAAAAAACGTGTTTCTTGCATATCGGTTTCAATGATGTAGCAACAAATATCTTTCTTTATGAAGCAGATTACACCTCCCCCCTTCGATGTGTATCTGTCTTTACGATAAATGTTGTAGTTGTCTAGGTGTGATATAGAGTGAGTTTCAGACATCCATGTTTCAGATAAGGTAAGGATTGAGGCATTCGAGATTAGTTGGATAACTTCGTCTAATTTGTTGAAAAGGCTTCTAACATTCAAGTGGAAGATGGAAAATTTGTTACCTGTTTCCTTTGTGGGATCATATTTTTTCTGTTTTGTCTTTCTTTTTTTCAAAAAGAAATTGTATAAAAAAGGGATTTTCTTTTTGATCAAGTTTATTATCTTTTTATTAAAAGGATTGGGAGAATATTTTAGAGATGCTAAAAAGACTGTGTGAGTAGGTGTATGTAATGTTCATTTCAAATAGAGATGTTAGTATTGATACAATATTATTAAAGAGCTCATAATTTATAAATAATTATAAATAGTTAAAGCATTAGTTTAAATAAAATAAAAAAAAGAAATAATTACAAATTTGAGCAACGCCAACCATTTTGAAGAATATAAGTTTAATATTTATATAGGATAAATGAGAAGGAATAAAATGAAGAAATGGTTTTCAAATCTATAGGCTAGTGGATGCGTTTTGCCACTTTTCGTTTAAATACTTTTCATTTCAGCTTTTTGACGGTTAAATTCTCTTTACGTAGATAAACCACACCCCGGTTTTTACTCAACTAGTTGTGGTAAAAAAGAGGATTAAACGCTAGTGTTTACTACTACGGTATTAAATTTGTGTTTGAGTTGTAGCATGATGCCGTACACTTTCGTCATATAGAGGTTGAGTGAGGCATGGTGCCATATGGTAGAGGTTTAACAAGTCATCTATCATCAAAAGATAATAATTAGTTTCAATAACAAATCTGCAAGACTGTATGATGTAGTATCTGCCTCCTTATTCAAGTTGCCTTTTATTTCTAGAACTCTTCCAGAGTCCTAAAACTCTTCATTGGTTCTTAACAATAAATATGTGCTTTGAAGTTCTTTTTCTTTTCAAATTAAATTGTTCACAGCTGATTTGAAAGCGTGTCACGAATCCTCTCCGTTTCACTCATTACTCTATTCAACTTTTCATTCTTCATTACGCTTCCAATCTGAGAGATAACGAATTTCCCTAAATTCTATTTTGCATCACTGACTTGTGGAAATGTCTTCCTTTTTAAAGCAAATGCGGGACTTCCTTTATTGACCACATTGACTATATTCTTCATCAATCCAAATTTTATGTGAAGATGTGGAAGCAAAAATTCATGGAGGGTTGTTAACCTTTGAATGAGCAAACGGTATCTCTTTCAATATGGTCTGTATTTCTGTCATCTACTCGCCTATCATCTCACAGGCAGTTCAAACATGGGTATTTAGTAGGCAAAAGCGCAAAAAAGAGAGTAGAAGGAAAAGGTCATGACTACATCATACCACTTTGCAGAAAAAGTTAATCCTTCATAGTAAGAAACTTAAATCACTTGCATGTGTGTGTTGGAAATGTTTGCATGGTATTCGACTAGCCTACAAATAGCGACTTTCAAAAGCTTTGGCAAGCTTATACAGCAAGAAACTTACATGTATTTGTCTTAGTGAGTTTACATGTGTGACATTTATATCTTTCAATTTTTTTGTCATATTTTCAAAAGGTATTCAAACAATATGAATAGGAAAAGAAATGTATTAGAATGCTACTTCTACCAATAAAGGATTTTGCAGTTTGGTAAATCCACTTAGATTCCTTCTATTCAATTTCATGCCACCTTTTGAAAATCTTATCTCAAGTATGTTGTGATGAAAGCAATACGAAATCATCTCTTTATTTTACATCCTAAATAACAATAATTAGAAAGCTATCAGGGAAGAATTGAGAAATCTTACTAAGATAAAGTCCTGAAAGAATGCGGCATTAAAAAATTTACTTCCAGTTTCGAAAAAACAGATTTAGCACATTTAAGTATACAATTACATGTAATATTTTTTATGTTTAGAAGAGATAGGTGCTTGGATAAATGAATTATATAGAGGTTTTAAAATTAAATTTGAAATAAATGAATTAAATTTTTCTTATGTGCAACATGACGAGAACGATCCTCTTATTGATGAACTTAGGCTTTTCTTCAATGACGACCCTCCTATTGAAGGCACCCATGGTTGGCTCGATGTACCATCTGAAAAAATCTTCCATCACTCAGTGAGATCCTACAAGTCTTCAACTCTGAAGACTCCAATGATAACTGTTTCTTCGGTGACATCACTAAAGTAGTCAATTATCCTAACATAAGGAATAAATCCAGTCCTTAAGAACAGAGAAAAATCTTCTCCAGCGTCCTCTCACTCAATGAGATAGAGCCAGACGGCTATGATGCTGACACGGATGTAATCAAAATTCGGTGGACTTTAAATCCTCTAACTCAGTTCGTCGATTTTGAAAAATCAAACAAAATCATGAAAATCTCTAACGATAATTTCTTCTCTTCCGAATGTAATTGGAAATACATTCCTCCAAAGACTCCTACTCTCTAAAATCTTAAAGGAAGGATTTAAGCCTCAGCAAATTTGGTTCTTTTTCAAGATATTTACCACTTTATAAAGACCAGAAAAACTTTATTAAAAATAAAGTAGTACCATTGCTGCTAAAGTGTAAAGAGATTGAACAGCCTCTAACTGCCCATAGTATCTCTCCTGTTTTTCTAGTACCTCAAAAAGACAATGGCGTTAGATTTATTGCTAACTTTAGCTTCTCTAAAGACCTGTTCAAGACTCCGTCTCTATCACTTGGGGCTCTATACTTTTTTATTGATTCTAAGTATGGCTCTGGTACCAAAATCGATCTCAAAGACGCCTTCTATTGCAGTTCACTACACGCCAACTGCAGAAACCTTTTTTCTTTCAAAGTTTAGGAGTAAACTGATCAATTCAGCTATCAATTTCAAGAACCTGCGGAGAGCAAAATAAATCCAGGGGAGAGGTATTCAATTTTTTATACATTTAAGTATGAACGAGGTCTAGCAATTGAGTATTGTATATAATAATGTAGATTTTTGTTATCCCCCGTGATCCTGCAATACCACTGGTGTATATATACTAGTTCTAGGGCAATTGCCCGACGGAGAAGAGCCCGATGGACAACTGCCAGATAGGACAAGTGCACGGTGGAAAAATGCACGATAAGTATGTTATAATTGTATCGTTTTATGCATATCAATCTATGAGAAAAAAAGCGATAAGTTGATAGTAATTTTTTTATAGGTAAAATAAAAGTAAAATTAACAAAGCTGGTTTTATTTGTGAAAGCAAAGGTAATTTATCAATAAAACAAAATTGTGTTTATTAAAAAATAGCAAGAAAAACTAAAATTTTAAATTGTATGCTATTCCTCTCAAAAAATCTGTTACTTCTCGATTTCCATAATCCTGCACAATGTTTGCAATTCTTTTTCTTGTATCTTGATATTTTTTCTTTTTAGGAGAAGGCTCATGTCCTGCCAGGAATCGGTTGATGATTGTGTCATTTGGAGCTTGTTTTGTCTTCAATACCTGAAGAAAATGCCAGATATTTGGATGGCTCGAGGTGATATTCGCCTGTAAGTGGTTATGCCATCCTTCCAAGGAATTAATTGTTCGTGGTAAATCATTGCATAGGCGACCATGCATGTTCCACATAAAAATAGGAAAGAGTGGGTTGCTTCTGTTACGTCGACGTATTCTACCAATATATGTATCTTCAAAGTAGTCAACTATTGGATCTGCTGCATGGCATATATTTTCTTGTAATTCTTCAAAGGCTTCTACAACATTGTCTTCCGGCACAAAAGCCAAGGCTGGTATCGTGCCAATGTTTAAAGCAAACTCAGCATCATTTAAATATCTTGATTCTAAGCCAGATGATTGTATCTTCCGATAAACTGCTTGACACAGATGAAAATAACACCCCTTAATAATTGCATTTGGAAAAATTTCGTTAAGTGCATTCTTTGCAGCGCTTTCATAATCAATCATAATACTAGATGGGTTAAGTCTAGAGTTAATAGCTCGAAGTTGGCTAAAAAGTTCTTCATAGGTGGTTTGACGTTTGTTTGGCAATAATGCAAAACACATGGAATCGTTCTCTTAGAAATTAAACAATGAATAGGATATAGTTGGTAAAACAGTTCAGGTACTACTTTGAAGGTACCATCGCAAAACCACTCACTTAAAGATTGCAAGAGTTGCATATTTTTGTCAGTAGAAAACATAAATATACGGTTCTCACTGCCTCCATTATCATAAAGTAAGAAATTTTCCTCCTTGCATGTTTTTGTATATTCATCGGGAATGAGCACGTCAAACAAGTTTCTCGGTATTGGATGCGGTGCGTGTATAGCTTGTTTATATCTTCTGATTGAACGTCTATAGTGCTCATAGCCGGCAGCTGATTAGAGACTCCTTTCGAGACAATCTGCAAACTTTGTGTTAAAATCTGTTGTGAAGTTTCATGGGTTGTGAAGTTGCTTTCTCCCTCATTTCATCACGTAAAGATAGGAGATCTTGACGAAAACTATTTGCAGCGTGAGTATGCTCGTGTCTCCCGCTTATTATTCGATCTCCACACACAGTAATTTTGGCCTTGCAGTTGTTGTGTCGACGGCGTTCACATTCGTAGAACGTATTTCCAGATGGCAAGTCCTTGTTCTTAACGTAAACGTAAGCATTATAGCAAAGCTTCAATCCTCCACGTTGAGTTTCAACAAAATCCATGGATTAAGAAATCAAATAGGAAGTGGAAATATAAGTTTTGAGTACAGGAAGATTAGCCTAAGTAAATGAGGGCTATGGTTTTTCTATCACTACCAAAAATAAATGAGTTATATTATTAGTGTAGGATGACAATGGTAGTTTACAAAGCAAAATAGTAAACTTACACCCATATAAAATTATATAAAAACTCTCTTGTAATAAACAGAGAGAAAGAGAGAGAGCGAGAGAGAAAGTTGGTATGAGAGAGAGAGAGACAAATTATGAAAAAAATATACGAATACAACAAAATGTGAAACGTATCAAATCTGTATCAAATGCCATTATTAATGGGTGTTTTTCATCTCTGCCATAAATTTGAATTGAAGACAACCGTGTAATGTTCTACCCCATGAAATGGTCGACCCCCATTTTAACTGCATATTTTTGGATTTTAACATATACTCCATGTAATGTTCGAGTCTTGATTCTAACAATAGCACACGCCTAGGCTATGTTAACATTCAGTGCTTATGCCTAAATTTCATAAAAAAACAAACAGTCGGTACCGTAGCCTAGTCTAAGATTGACATTTACCGGTAATAACTATTAGCTTAGAGTATGCCTATAAAATGTATAAAATACCTTTATACTCACTACAGGTCATTAAAACTATCTGTGACTAAAACAAAAAGGGGAAATGGAAACAAAAAGAAAACATCCTTTGTTTACAGTCACTTTGTTATAACTACCGAAAGATTGCGAAGCAAGCGCTGTGTAACTAGCGAACAGTTTCATTATCACACATTCTTATACTATAACTCTTCAACCACTCATTTCTATTCTTTAATTTCCCTTCACACAATTCCACTATTCGTGTTACTCTATTGTACTGTTACTCTTTCTTAGATCAAAAGTTCTCAAAATATTTTTACTCAGTACCCTTCAGCATGCCAGTAAATACATACAGAAAGTTCACTGCAAAATTTAAACTTCAAGTGATCGCTGTTGCTGAACTTGCGAAATAACACGATTTAACAATGTGCAAGCTGCAAAAAAATATGGCATATCAGAAAAGAATGTTCGTGATTGGAGGAAGAGAAAGGAAACTTTAAATAAAATGCCATCATACAAATGTGCCAATTTTTAGCCAAGTTTGTTGCTAGTGCTAATTGGTGCTCCCGGTTCATGAAAAGGAATAATCTGGTTATTAGAAGACGAACTAAAATTGCACAAAGGCTACCCAAGGAATTGGAAAACTGGATTTCATAGACTTGTCATTACTCTTTCTAAGAAAAACAATTACAGTTTAAGTCACATTGGAAATATGGGTGAAACTCCTATGAATTTTGATATGCCTTCAAACCGAACTGTTGATAAGGCTGGGACAAAATCTATTTTAATAAAAACAACTGGGCATGAAAAAATGAAATGGTTGGGTGGATGAAGAAGGATGTAAGCTTTGGTTAACCCATTAGTTCCCTGCGTTGCCCCAAAGCAACACAACTTTAGGGCCGTAAAACAGTAAAATAAAAATATTAAAAAGTGTATTTTTTGTACTAATGGATCAAATTAAATAAGCTTTATTTAATTTTTTAATTCTTTTCATGATTTTTTGACTTTAAAAGCAACAGAAGCGTCTTAACTTTTGGTAATTGCTTTAAAATATTTTTTATATAAATATGACCAATATTATTTTATCTGTACTCCAAAGCAATCTATAAAATATTTTTATTGCACTAAAAATAGTTACTCATATTTTCGAAGTTTTTTGACAAAAAAAACTACTTTAAAAACTTTATTTTTTATAACATAATTTATCAAAAAATAAAAGCGTTGCCCTTGGGCAACGCAGGGCTGTTGCTTTAAAGCAACAATAAATAAATCTAAAAATATATTAAATTTTTTTATTTATTATTGAAATAACAAAACATTTAAGAAAAAAAACATAGAAAGATTTTGAATTTTTTTTAAATTTGTTTTAAAATATTATTTTACTATTATTTTTTAGTATATTTTTTTAATCTAAACTGCAATTCATACTTTTTTCTAAAATGGCGAACGTTGATCAAATAAAGAGACGTTTAAAAGAATCAAAAGGAAAAAATTCAAATAAAAAAATTACCCAAGCAGTTGAAAGTAAACATCTTACAATTAATGATGCCATTGATGCTCTCAACAGTAATGACAATTGGCTTGATGCTAATATTTTTATGGCTCCGCCTGATGATGTAAACTGTTCAGATGAGATTCAGGTGATGAAACAAACTTCGAGTTACACAATTTATCAAAAGAACAATTACTAGCCCAATGTGAACTCCAGTTAATTTGTAATTTTCAAGACGACACCGTTATAATTGATAATAAAAATAGAGATCAGATGACAGATTTCAACAAAGTTATGACTCAAGATTTATTCTCACGTAACAACAAATGGATGTCCTCTCATTTATCGCGAAAATGAATACCAACGTAATATAAAAACTATCATAGAAAGTTTTCAAGTACCTATCTATAGGTTTTTCAACAGAAAAAATGACAAATTCAAACTGCCAATGGAATAGCGTTAAATTTTTTGAATTATTTTTTGACAATGAAGTTATTGATTTTATTATAGAAAGGACAAATCAATATGCAATTGAAAATGGCGCTGTTGGATGGACACCACTCAAAAGAGAAACTTTTTTTTGTTTTTTTAGGAATTCTTATGTTGAGTGGTTATGTGCAACTCACATCTTATAGGATGTTTTGGGAAGAAGCTCCACATGTCCAACATCGACTAGTTAAAAATGCAATGCCTAGAAATCAATTTACCTCAATTTTTCAGAATCTTCACTTTTGTGACAATAGAACTCTTGATCCAACTGACAAATGCGCAAAAGTCCGACCACTTTTAAATTTAATAAGAAACAAATGTCAAAAATTTGCTTTGTTGACAAAAAAAGTTGATGTTGACGAGTCAATGATTCCTTATTATGGAAAGTTTGGCCAAACACTTAAGCAAAGAATGCCCGTTCAGGATACAAAATCTGGTGCTAAAACTTACATGGAGGATACCTTTATGATTTTGAAGTATATCAAGGTAAAGGTTCAAAAAATGAATTTAGTAAAAACTTTGGTTTAGGACCAAGTGTTGTTCTTGGTCTACTAAAATCTTTACCAGAAGGTCATTTTACAGTATACATTGACAACTACTTTAACTCAATAGCACTTTTAAAATACTTAAAAAACAAAAACATTGGATGCACAGGAACAATAAAAACTAACATGATACAAGATTGTCCCTTACCTTCAAAAGCCGAATTTAAAAAGAAGAAAAAAGGATCTATTCTAGGTTATAAAGATGCGAATAGTGGCGTTGAATTAGTGATGTGGAATGATAATGGGCCTGTGATAGCTGCATCTAATTTTGAAAGCATTGAGCCTGTGGGGCTTGCAAAAAGATGGTCACAACAGTTGAAAGAATAAGTTACCGTTTCAAGACCATCAATGATTGCCAATTATAATAAATCAATGGGTGGTACTGATCAGATGGATCAAGCTTTATCAACCTACAGGCCCTTTATCAGAAATAGAAAATGGTATTGGCCATTTTTTTAATATTGTTTAGAAGTTAGCATGTACAATTCATGGTTATTACATAAAAGTATTGAAGAACCATGCACATTTTTGGAACACATACGGTCAATTGCGACTTCATATTTGCAAATTTATTGTCATGATAAAAAAGTGATTCCAACAAAAATTACAGTTTTTCACAATAGCCGTGTTTCTAGACGAATTGATGATTCAATGCGATATGATGGCGTAAATCATTTTCCTGGAATGGATGACAATAAATCGAGATGTGCTCTCTGTGGCAAAACAACAAAAAGAAAGTGCACAAAGTGCAATCTTAAACTCCATGATTATTGTTTTTCAGCTTTTCATGGATTAAAAGAATAGGTTATTCAAATTACGTTTATATTATTATATTATTTGAGCAATAATATATAGTGAACAGAAAAAGTAAGGTATCACAAACAAAAAATAGTATTCTTAGATACTCAACAACTTCTAAAGTAATTAAGAGTAACAAAAAAAATTACAGTTTAGCACAAGTTTTATTTTTAAAAGTTTAAAGATTTATGTTGCTTTTAGGCAACATCCCCGTGTTGCCCAAAAGCAACACATAAATTCAGACATTCATAGATATCGTTTAGAAAAATTATTACAAAAATTAAAAATTTTATACTAAAATTAAGTAAAAATAATGCAAAGTTTTGTTTGTCTTAAAAAAATATAGTTTTGGGCACTAATGGGTTAAGCAAGGCATGGAAGATCAGGCCTGGCGCCCTATTAAGAGAAAAATCTCTTCTTGTATGTATGGGATGGCTTTCGTTCACATTTGGTTGAGACTGTGGATAAAGCTGAAAACAAAGCAAAACTGACATTGCAGTAATTCCTGGAGGCCTAACTAGCATATTACAGCCACTCGATGTATCTATCAACCGCCCATTTAAAGATGCGGTCACAAAGAAATGGAATGAGTGGATGAATAACGGTGAAAGACGTTCACTAAATGTGGTAATATGAGACATCCATCTTTGCCTCTATTATGCGCCTGGATTAAAAAAGCTTGGGAAGATATCGATAAAAATATAATTGTGAAATCTTTTAAGAAATGTGGCATTGTTTCTATGGTATGTGATGCATTGTATGATGATAATGATGATAGCCTTGATGACGCTCTTGAAGAAACTGATAGCAGTGAAACGTATGATGACCTCTTTAGAAGAATTCAAGAAGATGTTCGCTAGCTCTGATGAGAGCAGTACATTTGAAGGATTTTAATAAATATTCAATATTTGTAATTTTTTCTTTTCTGTATTTTTTTATTAATGTTTATTTGCTGTGAAAAAAATATTACTTTTTTGACTTCCGTTGTCGGGAAATCCAAAGCCTAGGCTTATCCGTGACAAACTTTCCAAAACTATACCCCATGTAATGGTCGACCTCTAAATTTTAGGCCATAAAATTAGTCTTCAAATATCGAACATTACATGGGTATATACGGTACACATTAATGATTTACCACGAACAATTAATTCCTTGGAAGGATGGCATAACCACTTACAGGCGAATATCACCTCGAGCCATCCAAATATCTGGCATTTTCTTCAGGTATTGAAGACAGAACAAGCTCTAAATGACACAATCATCAACCGATTCCTGGCAGGACATGAGCCTTCTCCTAAAAAGAAAAAATATCAAGATACAACAAAAAGAATTGCAAACATTGTGCAGGATTATGGAAATCGAGAAGTAACAGATTTTTTGAGAGGAATAGCATACAATTTAAAATTTTAGTTTTTCTTGCTATTTTTTAATAAACACAATTTTGTTTTATTGATAAATTACCTTTGCTTTCACAAATAAAACCAGCTTTGTTAACTTTACCTTTATTTTACCTTTAAAAAAATTACTATCAACTTATCGCTTTTTTTCTCATAGATTGATATGTAGTAAAATATTGCATAAAACGATACAATGATCACATACTTATCGGGCATTTTTCCATCGGACACTTGTCCGTTGGGCAGTTGTCAGTCGGGCAGTTGTTCGGATACCATATATACTATATAGTGTTTCTGTTTTATAAATTCTAATACAGAAGAACTATTGATATATTTAACTGATGATGGAGTGACCATATCAAAATCTGAATTGAAAGTGCGGAGTTGGAGTCAATCCCCTAAAAATCTTAACTTCGGAGTAGAAGTCAGCGATGAATTCCCACTCCTATTTCTATTTCAGCCAGTATCATAAAAAGAGATCCTTCAAAATTTTGAAATAG
This sequence comes from Nectonema munidae, assembly GCA_030549495.1. Classification (NCBI taxonomy): domain Eukaryota; kingdom Metazoa; phylum Nematomorpha; class Nectonematoida; family Nectonematidae; genus Nectonema; species Nectonema munidae. The sequence goes on from JAUIRK010000764.1 coordinate 17,699, forward strand.
AGAGGACTAGCTTTTATTTTTACAAGCCGACTTCCAATCTAAGCGTCCTTTAGGCAAAAACTTTCCACGCTCTTCCAACTCTTCATCCAGGGCTTCCTTTTCCATCATGTGTTGGGACTTTGCTTCGCATTCTTGAAGCTGGTTATTCAACATGACAATAGTTTTAGCGAAGTTGATATTCTCAGCCTTTCGCTGAGATTGAGCAGTATTCATGGGAGTGGGGCGTCCATCCAAGTAGGAGTAGTCCGGGGCATTGGCGAAAGGATCATCAATGGCAAATGTTGGTTTGTACTTTTTCAATTTGTGATCCCAGGGGTGCGTGTTGACTTTTTTATTTCTCTTTTTATCCATCAGTCTGTTCCAGTAGGGCAAGCATAACTTTGGGGAGTGCGAGAAGGTGCGGGAAGAAATCAATGAAAAGGAATTGCAAACAAGATTCATGCGGTCTTTCAATAAACGAAGATCGGTGAACTCTTTAAATAAAAATAAAAATGTCAGCATCAGATTTTCCCGATAGCTCTTTTTACTTCAACACTGATTCAACACACAACACCTTCATATAGAAACATCCATACTCACTATAAAATAATACATAACTATACATAGATCAAACTTGAAGTAAAGATGCAAACGACAAACACACACTTCATCTACTACACAATCAAACTTAATAGACACATGAAGAACACCATTTTTAAAGATGGAAAACTATTTTAAACCTCACTTGCCAAAATTCTTAGAGAGAACAAGATTTATTATACATAAACAATGTAATGCACACACAAGCTGTCAAAAGCTTCCCAATCACATTCAGGGGCTCACATCCTAATAATTTTTAAGATTTATTATAAAAGAATTTTTGTCCAATGAACGAACACACCACCATTATTAGCCGACATTATACTTGCACTGTAAGCTCTCAATCCCACCACAACTGCACAGATTTTATCAAGTCAAATTACTTTATTTGTAATTCTGATTGCAGCAACCTTCTAACTCAGTGGTTTTCAAGGTGGAGTCCGCGTGCAGCGAAGAAATTCCATGGGTACACTGAGTGAATCGTTTTTTGCAAAATATTTCACCCATGTTGGGTCATTTGCCATTTTTCGCAATAAATCACATTTAAAAAGAATAAATAAGTTGGTCTTTGAATTGAGTACTATTTTTTTCTTTTATTGCTTTTCAGACCTAATTTGTAAATGTGCAATTTTCTTAATGGCTAAAAAATGAAATATCAGGACTCACACTTGAAATTTCGTTTTACTGCATTAAAGTCTGGTTGAGAAGAGGAAGATAAATGTCCTTTGTGTTTTGAGGTGTTAGCATGCCCTTTTTTAAAGCCCGCCAAGTGAAGCTTGGGCTGGCAGTGACCACTCGAGTTCGGTAAAGAAAATTATTGGTTGAACGATTGCACAAATTCATGTTTGATAAATAACATCTCACTCAATGTTTTTGATCAAACATATTAAGCATGGTTTGAAAAATTTCAAAAAATATCCGTTGTCAAAAAGTCTCACAGCATAGCAGAACAGTTGATATTACCTTGCTGTAAAGATATATTGAATGTGAAAGAAGTTCTGAAGTTGAAACATATCTTCCTGTTAAACGATACCGTTAGAAAGCTAATAGAAGAGATATCTGATGACATATCAGACATGGTTTAAAACTTTTCAATCTCGAAAGCCTAAAACTTCACGAAATGTGCAAAAAGCTTTATTTTGATGGAAAAATTTGAAAAAAATTCTCAATGGATACTAATGTAAAGATCTCAAAAAAGGAAAAAATAGCAAGTTGTATGAGTTGATCACAATTAGCCCTCTTGACTACTATGGTAGTTTTATTCTTTTCAAAATAGGTACAATTTTTTTTTTCAATCAACACCACTCTGAAACTTCAAAGATTATAAAAAATATTCGTATCAAGGAAATTTAAAAAATATTCTGAAGGATACAGCAAAATATCGTAAAATAAGAGAAGTGGAAAAATATTTAAGTTAATACTTATAGCTACTACTGTGCATATTCAAAAGAAACTGTTTTTCGATTCAAGTTTTGAAAAAAATTTCATGAAAGATTGGAGAAATAGTATCATAAAACTTTAGAAAATTCTGAATATTGAAAGAATTATTAGAATTATTATCAAAACGTTGAGATAAAAATAAATATATCTTGATGTACTGGTGCATTAGCGTAACAACCAGTTTTTGAGTACAGAGGGACGAACTCTGGACGAACATAATAAATGCATACGTCAATTTAATTACGTGCAACAAATTATATAGTTGGTGGAATAACAAAGATTTAATGACAACTAATAAACAATTATTCTGTTTTGACATTAGCAGCACCCCTTTGTTTCCCTACTAGTTACGTCATTTTCATCACTTTGTGCAGAGTGAGACAATAACGTGAATATTATACATAATAAAAATACAACATATGAGATGTTATCATAATTCTTTGTTTTAAAAACTAAGCAAAGTGTGACTTTAAATTTTTCGAGTATGAGAAATGTCATACAACGTCATAATTTCAAATTTCAACGTAATCATTATTCAATAAATTTTTGTTTTGATTCAATTTTCATTAGTTTCATTTTTTTGAGCTAAAACATCTCGTCCTCTAACAAAGTAATTTCTTCATTTGTATGACTTCAAGTGATAATTGTGAAAGTTTTAGTGATTTTTTGGACGCAGAGATCAGCTCTGAAAATTCCTCTAGCAAAGAAGAAATTGAAAGAGAACCTATTTTGTTAAGTATTCATTCAAATAATGGTTCGTATTCATCCTTTTCTAACACGCTGGTCTCAAAGAGCAACATAAATTGGTCAATAAATCCTTTTTTCAATAGACTGTTATCAAGAAACATAATAAATTTCAAACGTGGACCTACTGTGCACCGTCAAGAGAAATGGATACTTTCAAGCTCTTTTTCACTGATGAGTTGCGTCGAAAGTTTTGGAGTACACAAATAAAAAGTGTTTAGATAAAGGAAGAAAAGTTTTTTCAATGAGAGAGTTTACTGCTTGTTGCGGCGTTCTTCTTAGAGATGGAGCAGACAGAGATAATTAATCGCAATGTGTATAGACAGGTTTTTCGGATCGTTTGATCTCTGTCGAATTTTGCTCGAAAATGGGCTGACAATGACAGCTACGATAAAAAGTTTTTCGAAAGATGTACCAAAGTTTTTTAAAATAGAGAGAAAGAAGTTTGTACAGTACAAAATATTTGTACAACCACGATAACAAAATTGTTTTATGCTCTTGTAAGCAAAATAAAAATAAAAACGTTCTTCTAATATCATCCTTCCACACTCAGTTACAAGTAAATGAAGAAAAGTATGATCTTAAACCTGAAATCATTTTAGATTACAACCAGTTCAAAGGTGGAGTGGACATAATGGACCAAAGAGTCGGAAATTTTACATGTCGTCGAAAATCTAACAGGTACTACCCGCTTTTGTTCTTCTCCAATATTTTGGATGTTTGTACACTCATCTCTTATTTAATCATGAAGGAGACTGGGTACAGCAATTCAAGGCTCAATTTCATAAAAAAAAATTGCTCATGAAAATAGTTTTGCTAGATTCAAGAATGAGCATATTTACAGCCAGAAAAAAATGTCTTTTGCGCAATACGGGATTAAGGAACATACTCGAATTGAATATGCGCAAACGTGTGAAATTCATCCAAAAAAGCGTCGCCAATACCTTTAAAATGTAAAGAGGGTGAATGTAAGTCATCCACGCGTTGGACATGTGACGAATGCGCAAAAAAATATGTTTAAAGCACAAATTTAGTCTTTGTAGAAATTGTTTATAAAATAAACTTTTACCTTTCTCTATTTCTCGATTTTTTTGGCGGAAGCCTTACAATCGTCAATTTTTATTCAAAACAGAAGAAATTTATACTTCTATACTTTATTTGTGATATCTCTGAAAATAAATCTTTTGCTGCCTATTCGAAATATCTGACTTTGATTTTGGGCTACAATTGTAGTAAGGTGGCCTGGCTAGAAACTAAAAATATGTGGTTCGATGAGGGTTAAACAGTGTATTTCATTAAAGCAAATGCTTCGAATCTTGTTTGTTTTCAGATTTAAAAAATTCTTACTGCCTTCAAATGTGAGGTGGCTTTCCAAAGGAAAATTTTCCAAGCGATACTGTGGAAAGAAATCCAGCAAATTTTGGAAGGCAAACTAAACATACATGTAGAATTTTGTGATGTCGTTTTCGTATATTTCAATCATTTTTAGTGAACATATTTGAATATAAGAATTCCTACCTTGCGCTGCAAGGAAAAGAGATAAGAGTACTCCATTACAATAAAAAACTGTCCGCTTTTGAAATGAAGCTGGAATAATTGCATTCTCAAAAAAATTTTATTCGATTTTCGAACATATTTGTTGATGAAAATAAGATTCTTATTAATAAAGATGTCCTGGAGGCCATAAAACAGCGTGTAGCATGCCAAGAAAGTTCTCTTTATTTTCTTAATCTCAAAAATTTGAAAAATACTACCAATTTATTAAGCCCGTTTATAATCTCGATTAGTAATCTGGCCTCAGATTTCTTTATTAAAGAACAGTTTATTGATTTGGTTAATGATTGAGCAGGTGGAAAACATGTTTTTCTAAAATATCTGATAGCGATTTTTCGATTGAAATGGGAGAGTCCTATGCTTGCAAAGTTTGCTCTGAAAGCTGATTCAATTTGCCACTACAAATGAGTGTGAGCAAGAGTTTTCCATGCTACTTGCCATTGAAGCCAAATCTCGAAAAAGATTGCAAGTGAGTAATGATATAAAAATTGCATTTCCCAAAAGAGCCAAATTTAGACAAACTGGTTTAGACAAGGCAGATGACATCCATCCCATTGAGATTTGGATTGTTCAGACAATTTTTGAATAAACAATGGTGGCGATTTTTTAGTACAGTAGTTTATATGTTGATTTATTTTTTCAAAATGAGACCTCAAGCTATTAAAAAAATATAGTTAGACCGCTAGCGCCGAAAATTTTTAGAAAGTTTAACAACTCTTCAAGCTTAATTATATCTGATCACTACTCATCTGATATAATTAAGTCTTTCTCTCCTTATTGCCATTTACCAGTTATTGAAACGAATGGTCACAGTCTACCTGAAGATAGTCTATACTCTAACCCAGTGAAAGTTATATACCATGACTAAAAATGATCTTTTGTAAATTTTTAGAAAGCTGAATTTTTGGTTGAACTTATCTTATATTTGATGCTTATATTTGATGTTCGAAGGTTAAATATGTCTTTGTCTTCTAAAGACAGTTTTTTAGTAAGCTAAAGGTTGTATTAGACCTGAGCACACTCAACACCAATAAAATCGAGAAACCACCTCCTCTAATCTACATCTTAGAGCAATCTCTATCTATCTAAAATAGAAATATACTCGCAAAAATTAAAGCAAATAAATTTCCGTTCCCTCAAAGATACCTTCACAAAATAAGCCCAAACACACAAAACTGCACACTGATTACTTTGATATATTTTCATAAAATATATCAATGAAAACAAGCAATGTTAAAAAACGGGTCAGGCTAAAGTAAGCCGCAGAGTAAGCCGCGGACAAAAAGCAACATAAAATAAAAACTACTTGAAATAGCAATACAAAAATTTGAATATATACTAAACTCGAGTTTTTACATCCAAAAAATCAAATTATAGTAAAAAATTATTTAAAACTTTCAACTCCATATGTCATTAAATTTAATTTAAAAAAATTTAGCAGTCATTTTAGAGAGTTTAATAAATAAATAAAATGTCTGTTTACCAAAAAAAATAATAAAATTAATATTTTTTAAGTTTTAATTTTAAAAATAAAAAAATCATTTTTCGTATTCTTTGCCCTCTAATGCTTCAAATATTTAGATTTTTAATTTTTTTTTAAATAAAACTTAATTTTAAGTTTTACTGTTGTTTTTTTATCAAATGAATCTTTTATACTTCATAAAAAAGCAAGTTAAGGTTTCAGATGATCCTGGGTTTTAACTTAATCTCTGTTAACTATTTTATAGTTTGGCATCAATGGTACATTATCGTCTTGTTAATAAAAATACATTTAACTTAATCTTTTTTTCTAAATGAAGTAAAAATTATTCATTATTAAACTTATGTACATTTTAAACACATGGAAAAAGAATGTATAAGTGTAAATTTGGTATACAAAATTTTTGAGCTATGTTTTAAATCCAAATACGAATGTTGAGTTAGAAATTAAATGTGAAGGAATTTTACGTTGATTTGAAAAAATTTGTTATTACCTTTTTTGTAGAAATTCTCGAATGTTTCATGCATGCAAATACATTTTTTCAGGTACAATTAATAAAAAATAATCTCGAGTGATTTGGCTCAAGCTTGTGATCCTATTCATTCTAAGATTGAAGTTTTTAAAAAAAAGAAAGAAAATTTGGATTCAACTTTTCATGAAATATATAAATATTTCCAAGTATTATTTAAGGGAAAATATAAAGAGTCGACAAAACAATTCTTACCAAAAAATTGGTTGATTACTCATTAAATTTACATTTTTCTAATGTTGAACAAAATGGTTTTGACGATAAGCTTCGTTTGAAAAGAATTTCGTATAACCCTCTCGATTCTGTTATCAATGAAACAACAAATAGGTTTCAAACTATATAATATAAATTTGTTTCAATCAGTTAACTGTTTATCTAAATCTCCTAATTTTTAGGATCTATATGAGCTAAAGCCAATTTTTGATTTGATTGATTCGAAAAGAGACTTTAAACTTTTCTCATCTCAATGCGAAGTAGTTTTAAAATTGTATATACATTTATACTCAGCTTATAAAAACATTTTTTTAGGTAACTAAAAATTTTTTAAAAAGCAAACTTAATCTGATAGTCCAAAAATTATCGCACCAATGAAGCACCCTTAAAATTTTTGCATAACAAGGCCATTGGGCAGAGGTATTGGCACTCATTGTAACGAACTTTTTCGATGTTCAAAAACTTAAATAATAGGGAATTCATAAAAACAATTCATCTTTATTCTTCATTAATAACGAAATAAGTAGTGGTGTCTGCTCTAAAAAGAGCCTTGGTGTTATATATACAAGGTTTAATATACACATGAGAAAAAAATCAGAGAAATAGCAATATTGTGCAAGTGTCATGCTCATTTGAGTGCTGACTCCTTGGGTCTATCCCTTTCTGGAGAACTTTCTGTGTTTTTATTAGCATTTAACGGTATTACGAAGCTGCCATTTGAGCCGGATCACAAAAAGTAATCACTGTTTGCTCTGAGAGTTTGCATCGGGTCTGTCTCATTATAAGCACATCCGGGTTAAGTAACTTGTTCCGTGCGAGCAGAGAATCTGAATATTTGAAGCATTGGAAAGCAAAGAATACGAAAAACGATTTATCTACAAGAATTTTTCTTTGGAGATGACGAATCAGAAGTGCCACCAGCCTTTCTTGAGTTTTCCATCCAGAAGTTTGGGCGAGTGATGGATAACAGCGTTTGATCCTACCTTCTACTGAATAGCGGCAGCGCTTTTGTTAGTGGGTACTTTTCTTTGTCTTCTTCTCCAAGGCACGAAAGATTTTCTAAATAAATCATGAAGAAACCATCATTTTTTAACTAACCATTAAAAGAAACAATTTAAAAAACCTATAAAAAAAGCGCATTAATTACATTTATTAGAAATTTCAAAACTTGTAAAATGTTAGCCAAAATTATTTCAATTTCTTAATTAAAGGTTACTTTTGCAATATTTTCAAATCAGGAGTATTCTTTCAATAAAAAAAGTTTTAATAACTGATTTTCAATAAAACGCATTGTTTTGGAGTTAGTTTATACAAAAAAATAGAGCTTTTCGAATTATTATGCGGAATGTTATGAGGAAATGAACCCAAATATTCATATATAATTGCACTATACAAATCTTTATCAAAAAATGGAGGATTTTGAAAATAATAAATTCTTCATTGATAATTATTCTCTTTTTAATTTTGAATATTTTTTAATGAATATCAAGTTTGGCATAAAATTTTGAAGTATAAGCATGAAAAAATATTGTTATCATTTACAAATAATACACTACATTGTGGAGGTGTTGAAGGAAGTAGAATCTTTGAAGATTGATCATATGAGCAACTCAACGAATCTTCATCACTCATAAATTTATCCGTTGCATCACTAGGTGAAAATAATTGACTATATTACTCGCAAAAATTTCATTATGCATAGATATTTTTTGTACCAAAAGGTCAAAGTGGTCAGGTACCTTTACATGACTGGAAAAAGTAGAACCTACGTTTTACGTACCCTGATTTTACGTTCCCTGTATTTTACGTCCTCGCCAAATGATCGATGACGTCATCTTTTTGGTCATTAAATGCTATATTAATATGTTTTTTCTTTGTGATTTTATGTATTAAAAAGTTTATAAAGATTAATAAATTATTGTCTTTCAGTTAATGCTAGTTGTCTTGCAGACTAAGTTGAGTATATTTGATAAATAATACACATACACTGATATTTTTTATTTAAGACTTTATTATGAAAACAGCTCAACTTCAGGGATGATCATCCAACTTTACTGTAGTAGTCTTCTTTAGCTGCCATAGTCCCTCATGTCGTACACGGTGTGACCATGTGTGACCAAGGCTAGGATTTTCGTGTTGTATGTCAATTTAAAGGTCAACCTGGATTTTACGAATCCTAGGTTTTACGTCCCCCGTTAGGTCCCGTGCCGTACGTAAAACGTAGGTTCTAGTGTAATTGGAAGCAATATCTTATTAAAGGTAAATGTGCTATATCATCAGGAGAGTTATATGGAAGAACAATAAGCCTAAAGGGATACACAGAACGGAAGAAAGGGCATACATAGTAAAAAATTTACAAAAACGTTAATAGAATCATCGAAACAACATACCCTTTCATACTCAATATTATAAATTAATTCAATAGATGTTAGTACACGAAGCATAGCAAAATTTTCACTATTAAAAAGTGCTATTGATACAAAGTGAAATAAGCAATTGCCATTACCTGTTGTCTTCAAAGGCACTAATGATTTATCAATATTATAGTCTTCCAAAATAAATAAAGAGTTAAATTCAATACAATTATTATAAAAGGAAGGTAACTCAAGCGCAAAAACCTTTTTCTTAAACACCTTTTCACATAAAAGAAAATTTTTAGGTTTTAATAAAATAGTAGAAAAAGAATTATTTTTAATTAAAAGAAAATACTTTTGAAACCGCTCTAAATAGAAATCATAACGAAAACACAAATATTCATGCAACATGCAGTACAATGAAAAGATATATTATTGGAGATAAAATAATTGGCCTGTTGCATTGACAAATTTTCACAGTCTAGACTCTAGGTGATAAAACTTTTGACAAGTAGTGCAAAAAATCATATTTCTCCCATTCGGGTTATAATTCAAAGTATGACATTTTGGATAGAAAAACTAATAAAACTTACAATAATTTGAAAAAAAGAAAATTCTAGAAAAAATGGAAAATATTCTACCATTTTATGATATAAAAATGGCCCTCCTTTTTTAACAAAAATCTGCGGCTTACTCTGTGGCTTATTTTAGACTAATATAGTTGATAGCTAATTTATAATACCAAACTAATAAAGTTTCGATTTGATGCTTTATAGACATTTTTAGGGGTTGGAAAAAAATGGATTAAAATACAATAATTATGAATCCCCCTTACATAATCTGGGGTAATTATTTTGTGGAAAAAAACTCACTAAAAATATGCCATTTCTAAATAAATTAAAAATAATTAATGATTTCATCAAGGACAAGAAAAATTTTTGAGGATCCATTTTCAATCTTTGAAGAAAAGAACAAACTGAAAAAAAAAATTGTTTTTTTGAAGCCTAAGGGCTCGATCCTGTCTTGGTAGTTTGATTCTGGATCATGGGCATCTCTGTAATCTGTCCAGTTAAGCAAAAATTTTCTTCTCCTGGATCCTACAACGACAGCAAAATTAAATGAATAAAAAGTAGAAATAAATTAAATTAAAGTAGAAATATTAAAATATATATTGTTTTAAGCTCAATATGATTAATTATTAGGGTGACAAAAAAATGTATGGTAAAAATTTAAAATAGAAAATTCACTTTCTTAGCCTCTTATTTTTTTCCTTTTAGGTCTTTAAACTTCCATGCAAAAAAACTTTTTGATTTGCTATGATTAAAGGGTTGCGCATAGGGCAGTAGAATTTCCATTTCAATTTTTTCATTTAAATATTTTTGTTCTGTTTCAATTCAATTTTTTAATGCTCTAGAAATGAATTTGTTCACTGAAAGAAAAAAAATTGTATGGTTAGTCGGCCAAACATACGAATCGCTTTCTGCAAGCAAGCTGCCATCCAATAGAATTGTATTAGGTAGATTTTTGCATCTTCATCGAATCGAAGGAAAAACACTCACAGAAAGTGCAAAAATAACTATTGAAGAACTTCTTTCGAATTGGAATAAAGCAAGAATACCCACTAACAAAGCTATAATATTATTAAAAAGCTAAAAGAGTTTTATTCGCAGTGGCAAAATCTTCGAAAAAGCGTGAATAGAAAATCTGAAACTCAAAAAAAGAAAGAAGAAAAGTTTTTGAACATTCTTGATGATTTATTTGATGTTGCACATCAAGATGCTTTGAAATTAATACTTTGTAAAGAAGACAAAGAGTTTTTGCCTGCTCAAAGGGAAAAAGGTAGGAGAGGATCGATGGATAAAGTTGATAGAAAGCTTGCTGGTTTAGAAAAAAGAAGAAAAAGAGTAGAAGATGAAGAAAAAAAGAAAGAAAAAGAAGTGAAAAGAAGAAAAGAAACAGAACGTGTTTTGCAAAATGAAACTAATTCGGATTTCACTGTTGAGGAAAATGAAAATGATGATACTACTACAGTAAAACTATCCAAAAGTCAAAACAGAGTAGTAAAAACCAGGAACATAATGACATCCGAACTATCATCGGCTTTGGATCGAACAGGTGTTAGTGACAGAAATGCTATGCACATACTTTTCGCTACTCTAAAGGCTTTTAATCATGAACCCAACCAATACACTCTCAATAGAGAGTCTTTGAGGCAAGCTAGAAGATCAAATCTAGAAAGTTCAAGTAAGACAATCATGGCAATTTTCAATCCGAGAGTACCTCTTACAGTTCATTGGGATGGTAAGTTGTTACCATCTTTGACCTTGAAGGAAAAAGTGGACCGCATTGCTGTTATCGTTTCTGGCATAGGCATTACAAAGCTTCTTGCTGTTCCTTTAATTGAAAACAGTAGTGGTTTTTCTCAAGCTAAAGCTGTTTTAGAAACTTTACTGAAATGGAATTTGCTTGATAAAGTTACAAGCATGTCATTCGACACTACAAGCAGCAACACGGGTAAAAACCTGGGAGCTTGTATGATTTTGCAGGAAAAAATCGGCAAGAAATTGTCCTCTAGCTTGCAGACATCATGTACATGAACTGATTGTTAAACATGTTTTTGACGTTTTACTAGAAGAAAAATCATCTAGTCCAAACATCAAGCTCTTCGAAGATTTCGTGAGTCTTGGAAAAAGATTGATAAGTCATCCTTAGAGTGCTTACCAACTGAAGAAAAGTCGGAAGTTTTTGATTCTGATGAATATGAAAATCTGATCGACTTCATCAAAGAACAGTTGTCCAGATTTCAACCAAGAGATGACTAAAAAGAACTTCTCAATCTTAGTTTAATATTTCTTGGAGAACAAAGAACAGATGTTAAAATCTATGCCCCTGGTGCTCATCACAGGGCAAGATGGATGTCAAAGTTAATATATTGCTTGAAGATATATTTGTTTAAATCACAACTAAACATAAACTTAAATCATAGTGAGGCCTTAAAGAAATTCAATATATTCATAGTCAAAATATATTTAAAAAAATGGTTCATGAGCTCTTGTTCTAGCTCTGCACCATTAAATGATCTTCAACTACTTCAAAGTTTCATAAAATATAAAAAAGTAAGTAATAAAGTAGCAACAACAGCTTTAAAGGTTTTTGGTAGGCATCTTTGGTATTTAAAGGAAGTTTTATTCGATTCAAGAATAAACAAACAAGAAAAACTTAACATAGTCCAATCAATCCAAAAACCACGAAATCTTTATCATCCTTTAAACCATTTCGGTAATCCAATTTTGAAAGAAAAGGTATTGAAAAAAGTAGACTGACAAGCTTTATCACAGAAAACACAATGAAATTTTTTGATATTTTAAAATTATCATCAAATTTTTTGAAAAAAGACCCAGACACATGGGAAAGCGACAAGAATTTTAATATTGCAGAACAAGTTGTGTGCAATCTTAAAGTTGTTAATGATGCTGCAGAACGTGGAATAGCTCTTATTAAGAATTTTAACAGCATTTTGCCTTATCAAGAAGATCCAAAACAGTATTTAATTCAAGTTGTAGAAAATCATAGGAAGAACTTTCCTTGTGTTAACAAAGAATCTTACTTTACTAATGATATTTAACAAATATTTTGTGTTTTAATTAATATTTTCAAGTTCAACTTATTTTTATAAAATAAAATTGTGTTATAGAGAACTAAACTTAGTTTTATTGAATATACATAATTTTTTGTTTATTTTTACAGTATTTTTACATGTTAAATATTCCGAAGCTATGCGCAACCTCTCAACATTAATTTTCCAGGCCAATTTTTTTTAATTCTATTTATTATACTAAATGAAAAAAAATTGAGGGGTAAGAATTGATAATTTACAAAAATTAAAAAAAATTGGCACCCTATTAATTATCTATAATTTTTAGTTAAATTTAAATTTTATTTTTTAATATAATCATTTATTGAAATAAAATTTATCATGAATAAAAAGTAATCAAATTATCCAAAATTATTGCAGGAATACATTTTTTTTGAAATATTTTTATATATAAAATAAACATATATACAAAAATTTTAGCCTCAATAGTTGTTAGGGTGTGCCTCTCAGCTTAATATTTGATAGTTGTAATAAACTGTGAAAACAAAAAGAGTTTAAAGGCTTTGCAGTGTGTTTGGGGTGTTTGCAGTGTGGGTTTATTTGCATGTTGGCTGTTCGTTTGGCTTTGCAGTGCGTGTCTTTATTTGCATGCTGGATATTGGTTTGGGTTTGAGATAATTTGCATAGTACAATCTTCCGCCTTCAAGGTGAGAAACGAATTGGGGGTCGGCGTTTTCGAGAGCTTCTCCTGGGCAGGACAGGTTCGTTTTCGGAACAATCTTCCAATTCGTTTTCCTCTCTTTGTGCCGTGCTCTCTAACCCAGAGATTTCACTTGTCTCCATTATTGGGGGTCGTTGCTAGATACATCAGCTTTACATGGAGCAAGATCGCTAGTATTGACTGTAGTTTCGAATCCGTTAGGGAAGCGTACGTATGCGTAGTTGGGGTTAGCTTCAATCAGGTCGACGCTTTCAACAACTCCGTCATTTTTGCTTGAAATGGGCGCCCGTCTCAACCAAACTCGTCCTGGTTGAAGCATCCACAAAGGCAAAGGATCGACAAAGTATGAGCGTCTGTCATGGCCAAAAAAGCGCTCGTGTGGAGTTTTATTTGTAGCAGAACAAAGAAGAGCACGAGTAGCGTCCAATACTTCATCTAGAACTTCTTTCCAGTACTTTGTTTCGAGATTCAGGGATTTCAGACGTAATTGGACTCCCTTCCAAATCGTTTTGTTGTAGCGCTCACACTGGGCATTGCCTTGCGGATGATAACGACTAGTACGACTAGTTGCAACTCCTTTGCTGACTAGGAATTCGCGCAGCTTCTCGGACATGAAGGAAGAGCCTCTATCAGTGTGAATATATTCCGTCACTCCAAATATCTGAAAAAGTTTTGTTAAACATTTTATCACCGTTTCAGCCTTGGTGTCTGGTACTGCACACGCGAAGGGGAAGCGACTAAACTCGTCTATTATTGTGAGAATATAAGTGTTACTTGTAGTCGTTGGAAGGGGACCCTTGAAATCGATATTTAATCTATCCCATGGTTTTAGTGCTTTGATAAGTTCACGTCTTGGTCTTTCGAAAAAGCGAGGTTTAATTTCTGCGCAAATGGGTCAGGACGAAACCATTTTTTTGATATCTTCGATTGAAAAAGGAAGGTTCTGAGTTTTAACAAGATGTGCCATACGTGTTATACCAGGATGACAGAAGGAGCTGTGTATGTTGAATAAGTCTTCTTTCGTAATAGCTCCGCACGAGGTCTTGGATAACGCGTCTGCTCCCTGATTTAGGGCCCCTGGTCTGTATATGATGTCGAAGACGTATTGAGAGAGTTCTATTCTCCAGTTCAGAAGTTTCTTGTTTTTGACCTTGCTTGTCTTCCTTGTATCAAATACAAAAGATATGGATCTTTGATCCGTGATGAGTGTAAACTTTCGTCCAAGAAGAAAATGACACCAATGTCTTACGGCTTCAATTATGGCGCTAGCTTCCTTTTCTATCAAAGAATGATTTTTTTGACATCCATGAAGTGTTCTTGAGAAGAAGGCAACTGGTTTGCCAAGCTGATTTAGTGTTGCCGCTATTGCAAATTGGGAGGCATCTGTTTCCAGTGTGAACGGTATACTTTCGTCGATTGGTGATAGGGCAACTGCACTTAAATTTTGCTGAAGACCTTTGAAAGCTTGGATTGCCGCTTTGTCGAGTGGGAAGTCGCGAGTTTGTGAAAGTGGTTTTACTTTTGCTGAATAGTTCTTTATCCACTTCGCATAGTAAGCGAACATACCCATAACCCTTTGTAATTCTTTTTTGCTTCTTGGTGGATGAAGATCGAGTAAGGGTTGAACGCGTTCGGTGTCTGGACTGAGGACTCCTTTTTTGATGTGGTATCCAAGTAGATTTAAAGAGTCGGTTGAGAATATACACTTTTCTTTGTTAAAGGTCAAGTTGCATTGTTGAGCAGCCTCTAGGAAGCGAGCCAGGTTTCTGTTGTGTTCTTCCATGGTATTTCCACATACCGTAATGTTATCTAAGTAAGCAAATGTACCAGCACATTTGTACTTGAAGATTATGTCGTCTATCATTCTTTGAAAAACAGGAACAGCGTTCGTAAATCCAAATGGTATTCGAGGGAATTGATACAGCTTTCCCATACCTTCAAAAGCTGTAAATGGTTTTTCTTCTGGACGAAGAGGAACTTGATGATATGCTGACTTGAGGTCTAAAGTTGTAAAAAAGGAATATTTCGCTACTTCATTAACGATATCATGAATTTTAGGCAGCGGATATGCGTCTAACATGGTGAACTTGTTCACCGTTTGGCTGTAGTCAATCGTCATTCTTGCTTTTCCTCCACCATGTGTTACCACGATTTGTGCCCTCCATGGCGATGAACTTTCTTCGATAATTTTCTCTTCGCGAAGTCTCTGAATCTGTTGCTTTATGAATTTCGCGTCTTCCGAAGAATAGTGTCGTGATTTCGTAGCGATGGGATGACATTTTTTTGAGAGATTCTGGAAAAGTTTGGGAGATTCTACCTTCATGGTTTCTAGTGACCCCAAGGACAAAGGAGTTTTCTTGCCACCATACTTGATTTTTATGCTTTCATGCAATTGAAAAAACTCTTCGCCAAGGATAACGTCAGCTATCAAATCTTTGAGGACAAAAAACCGTACATCTGCATAGGCCCGATTCTCTAGTGCCAGTTGTGCTTTACAAAATCCCAATGTTTGGGTGTGTGCTAGATTCGCTAGTTCCACCCTTTCTTTCGTGCTTAGTATTGCTACTTTGATTTTCTTTGCGAAACTTTCTTTAATGAAGTTCGTTGAGGACCCTGTGTCGAACAGTATGCTTGCTCTGTTCATGTTCACAAGTCCAGTTGTGACGGACTTTGTCAAGCCATTGAGATTCGTGCAGGATAAGTTCTTACTCTTACCTCTACAAACTCTTGAAAAATGACCCAACTTTCCACACTTAAAACACTTTGCTTCTCTTGCTGGACAGTCGTTGCGAGTTTTATGTCGATTGTTACCACAAAAGTAACACTTGAGCTTTGCTGCAGCCAGTTTATCCCATGCACTTTCAGAAGCATCTTCCTCCAATGCTGCCAAAGGTTCTGAATGGTCAGAGCTGGTCCGGTTTGCGATTTCTGGTTGAGTTTTGCTTGTTGAGGCAAAGGAGTGCGGATGGATATACTTTTCGGAATTATTTTGAGCGTTTTCAAGGGATCTCGCTCCGTCATGTGCTTGTTGGAGATCCAGAGTTGCATTTTCCAGAAGCCTTTGTCTAATGTAGTTGTTGTTTAAACCACTTATGAATGCATCACGTATATACTCTTGACGGTAGAGTTCAGCAGAAACAGCTTTGAAGTCACAGTCTTTGCTAGCTCTTTGTAGATTTTGGAAGAATTCGCTAATGGACTGTCCGGGGGTTTGCTTTGTTGAGGATAAAATGAATCGTGAAAATATTTCATTCTTTGGCTTGCTATAGAGCTTCTTCAGGGTTGCAATAGCATCAGGGTAATCTTTGGCGTCTGTGATATACTGGTAAACTGCTGGAGAGACGTAATTTTCTAGGAGGAGCAATTTTCTATCATCAGAAATTTTTGCCACAAGAAGAAAATTTTCGAATGTTTAAGCCAGTGTTGCCATTCTTTGTCAGCGTTGGGAGATTCGATGTTTGCGCCAAAACGATCAGGCTTTAAGAAATTATCCATAAAATTATTGTGCAATAAATTGTAATAAACCGTGAAAACAAAAAGAGCTTAAAGGCTTTGCAGTGTGTTTGGGGTGTTTGCAGTGTAGGTTTTTTTGCATGTTGGCTGTTCGTTTGGCTTTGCAGTGCGTGTCTTTATTTGCATGCTGGATATTGGTTTGGGTTTGAGATAATTTGCATAGTACAATAGTGAGAGTTCGATCCACAAGGATCACAACTATTAGAAATAAAGTCACAAAAACTGTGATAGACTTATAGCAAAGAGTAAGTACTAAAACCTTAAAAACTTTAATTTAAAGTTTTGCTAATAAATACTTATATATTTAAAAATTAATTTTATAACATTTCAATTTTTTTATTTTATATGTGTAGGTAGATAGGAGATATCTAAGCACTTTCCAACGTTGGTTGATATGTTTTCATCTATCTCTATATATAGTTGATATGTTTGCAAAATCATGTGAGAAAGCTTAGTGAGGTGAAAAGTATGATCTAGGTTGCTTGTGTATGGTAATGCAATGGTGTTTGATAAAGGTAGATAGGGCTTCCATTTCATATGCGGAGGTGCTGCATTTGTTGTGTAAAGATAGGAATATTTGTATTGTGATTAAAAAAAGCGATAGCAGCTGTGGTTTGTTACGTGATTTTGAACCGTCGGTAAAAATTGAGAGTTGGTTGTGCATTTGAATTGCGTTGGTGTTTTATGGAGTTAAGTGCTAAGAATTTGTGGTGGCATATTTGAGTTGAGTATGGGGTGGATTTTGATGGGTGGACAAGGGAGAATGGGTGTAGGTGTGGAAAAACTTGGTAGGTAGAAAGTTGGGGCATATATTATTCAAGAAGGGAATTGAAAAAGGTAAGCGAAAAGGAGGTGTGAGGTGAGTAAAATTCGTAAAGTTATGTGGAGCTGGTGTAGAGTGGATGGTAGATAGATATTTTTAATTATGTTTTTCTTTAGGTTTAGGTGTAAGGGTAAAGTATGTGTGAGAAGTTCAAGTTTTGACGTAGAAGTAGTGTGAAATGCGTTTGTGATTGTGAGTAAGCATAGGCGATGTATTGTGTTGAGATGGCTTAGTGAGTTCTGGAATTTGAGTTTGATGGAGTTGAGAAGGTACGCTTCCAAAAATGAGCGTGTTGTCTTTTATGAAGCTGGTTTGTAGGAGTTGCGGCTTGAATGCTTCCTGTGATGAATTTGTTAAGTTGAAGAGCAGGTGTTTAGAGATTACTTGTTGTATCTGTGGTCAGGATGATGTTAACTAGCTTAGATTTAAGATTGTGAAGGAATACTGTCCAGAATATTTGTATCCCATAATTAGGATTTGGAATTTTTGAGAGTTTAGTAGTGAGGTCGATTTGAAAGGTAATGTATGCGTGGTCGGAGGCGGATGGGATGTCTGAGATGCGCCAGTTGTGAACTATACTTGCTGTTTCGTTGGAAATGATGGTTAAATCGTTGTGCAATTGATATATGTTGTTTATGCAGTCGTCTAAATGTTGTGGATTTATCGATGTCCGCAATTGTTAGATTGTGAGATGCTAGAAAGGTGTGAGTAACGAAGTGAACTAGAAAGGTTCACGAAGTGAACCTCGTGTATTTGATTTTATGTCCCAGAGGTATGATCTAGCATTTAAGTCAGTGGATATAACTATGTGGTGGTTGTTGTCTATGTTGTTTGATTTGTGTAAGTGATTGAGAGAAATTGTTAGGTATGGAGTGGTTTAAGGATGGTTGCGAGTAGAGAGAGCAGAAGAGTAAGGATTTGGAGTTTGGCGGGAATAAGTGCGAAAAGTAGTTTGAACTAGAGTATTGATATAGTGGTGTATTGGTAATTGATCGTTTTAAAGGGAGTATCGTTGGTGAAGGCTATGAGTTTGTCACTATGGTGTGGAATATCAATGTATGGTTCGTTTATTGATATTATGTCATAAGTGTGTGAGAGTGTAAGATGTTGTGAAGGTTGTCCCAAGCAGTTTTTGAGTGATTTAGATTTATGTGTAAAATAGATAGCATGAGTAGTTGGATAAAATTGGGCTGTGTTGAGATATGATTAAATTGTTATGGTTTATATAAACGCTACAGAGTTTAGATGTTACATGGTATGGTTGCTGACAATCTATGCAAGAAATTTTGTTATTTTCGTTTAGTAGGGTACAGGATGATGTAGCATGTCCACGGTGGCCGCAGTGCGCACAGTTTGGTAGAGATGCATTGCATTTTGAAGAGATATGGCCGCATTTTAAGCATTTTTCGCATTGTTTGACTTCGAGTTTTAGTGTTGTAAGGGTTAGTAGGTGGTGGCCTAGAAAGATTTTGGGTTGAGTACATAAGTATTTATATATTTCTGGGTTATTTGGTTCTAAAATCATAGTATAGCAAATGCAAAAAAGCCAAATTAATGTGAAAGATTGACATGCTGCTTTTCATTGTTTTTTTAGATAAAATAAAAAGTTAATTAATCTTTATATAACAATTAAAATATAATTTCATTAAATATGTTATTAAGTTTTACATCTTAATTTTTAGTTATGCACAGACATTGGGTCCAATGAGCAATTTCAATATTAAAAACTTTGAAATTTTGAGAATAGGATTATTTTATATATTAGAACAAAATTAAAACATATGCTAATAAAAAAAGAAAAAAACAATTTTCATATTAATTTTGGGACGGTCTAATATATAAATATACATTCATGTCATTCACCGTTATTTTTGATCTTTTTCAAATAAAATTAAAATATCGGGAAAAAAATTTAAATTTTTGTTAACTTTTTTTTCAAAAACATATCTAAAAAATCAATAAAAATGTAAAACTAATTCTAATTATTGTAATTTATAATAAGGCATACAATTAAAAATATTTTTTTATATTTTCGAAACGGAAAAAAAGTAAATTTTCAACTGTTAAAAAATGGCTTAAAAAGACAGCATAACGTACAAAACTAAATTAGCTAAATTTTAAAATAAATTTTTATACGCATTTTTTTTTTATAAAAAAGTAATTTTTATTTTTTACATTTTGAAATTTGACTTTGTGAAGAAAATTATTTTTTATTGAATTTTTTGTCTTGAAATAAAGTAAATTGTTCTCAATGATATATGTAGTGATATTAAATCTACCACAATTCATATCTATATGCAAATATTTATCGAAACATTTATTTCTAACAGTGATATAAAAGTATGCAACATCTTTTGATAATATAAATTAATCAACAAAGTATATCCTAAAACGTATATACGCTATTTATGCCTTCATTTCAAATACTAAACAGTCAACTTTTCACTTCGACTTGAGATCTTTGAAATGAAAGTGTATTGTGCGATTGAAAAGAAATTGATTTTATTGGATGTGGATAAACTGGAATCAACAAACTACCACCATCATATACAGTTCAATTAAATATGCTAATTATGCCAATAAAAACAAAATAAAAGATCTCTTACAATGCCTGGATTACACTTCACAATGGATGCGAGTGTAAAAAGAGTGTACTCCCTAGACAGGAGAGTATGATGCCTTGTAAAACTTGACACGAAATAACCAATAAGAAAACAAACATCCAAATAAAAAATAGAATGCGAAAGTGTGGCAGTCAAGTCCTCAAAAGCAGCATGAAAAGCTCGTCAGCATATACTTTGGTAGAATTCATTTTCAGGAAATGCATCTTGAATTCGGAGTTGAAGAAATCGCCTTTAATTCTGCATTTTTACAATTTTAAACAACTTTTTTGTTCTTAGAGAGAGAGAGAGACAGAGAGTTTTATGCATTTTTTTAATTTTTGGCTGAGTATTAAGTTTCATTGAATAATTATATTTATTATTTATATTTTTAGGGAATAATTGTCATTTTTAAAACTAAAATATCAAATTAAAAATTTTATATTTGAAATAATAAAAAGTTTTGTATTTTTTTTTTGTTATAATAAAAATAGTAAATATTAATTTTAACGACTTTTTGTCCATTTTGAGAAATAAATTAGCTACCATAATTTTTTTAAGCAATTTCGAAGTTTTCTCTCTTATATTTGACAGCGTACCAAGATTATTATTGTCAATATTTTGGGCTGAAATATGGCTTTAGTGGCAAAAAGCATCAAACGTACAAAATACTGATGTGTAGACAAAAATGATAGATATAAAGCCAGGATCAAGCATTCTTTGTTAACTTGATGACAGGATCTATCGTATGAAAGGTGGATTAAGCAAGAAAATAAAAGTTCATTGCGGAAAGTTCCATAATTGCAGTTCTAATACAGGATATAAAAAGAGATATATATATTTAGAGCTGAACTTGTATCCAAAAGGAAATTGAGAAAAGCTTGTAAAAATATTTTTCTCAAAAAATGTTCTCTTCTTTTTATTGACCAAGTTTTGGATATAATGCAGTTTCTCTATTCTATTTAGCCGATGATATCACAGTTCACACACTTTACTTTTTCGTTAGTACATGTTGTCTGTTTTAATAATCATATATTGTTTTTTAATAATATATATAAATAAACAAAATTTTAGATTCTCGAAGACAAAACCTTTTTCATCCATGGTGAAGATATAAAAAGGCATTTTTATGCACAAATCGATCAGTATCAAGGAACAATTATGTCTTATTGTTCTAAAAAAAGGAAACCTTGTTTTTATAAAGAAAGAGAAGATGTGCTTGTTGATGAAAAGGACAACGAACCATTAAAAAGTAAAAAACTTTTTTTGAATTTTGAATTCTTTGATAATATAATTAGCTCTTTAGAATATAGAAGATGTTTGGCTGTATTGTGTCGGTTCAAGAAACATTTACTGAAGTAATTTTTAAAAGACAGCTCCACTTAAATTTTCATTCCTAATGAAAATAATATAGAGAAGGTTTATTCTCAAAAGAAGAATATTTTTCTTTCCTTTTTGATAATTTCTCATTTTTAGTTGTTATGATTTCAACGATTTATTTTTGTTTTTTATATTGTTTTAATTTAAAATATCCCAAAAAAGATTTACTTTTCTACAAAAAATATATTCAAGTTAGAAAACAAGAAAGCTTTTGATAAAAACACATTAAATATTGATTTTTTAATTAATCAAAACTTTTAGTTATATTCGAATAAATTTGATTTTTTTTCGCATAAACATTTTTTTTAAATATGATATTGTAGTTAATAGCACCTTATTCCATTAGAATTATAAAAATATTCTTTGCCATTTTTAATTATTTCAAAGATTAATAAAAATGGTTGATTTATAGTATTTAACTTTTTCGACAATAATTAGTTAACTTACAAGATTGAGATAGTAGATTTACTATTCTATTACTAGAGAGAAAATAGTAAAGATTACTATAACTATAGTGATTCTAAGGACAGTAAGTGTAACTAGACATTTATAGTAACTGTTACCATTTACTTTATAAGTGAAAGCTCGCTTCTGTAAAACTTCAGTTTCATTCTTGTCGTAGGAAAACCAATTTATGACACGATAGTGTAGAAAGAAGGACTTAAGCTTAGCTTTTAGTTAGATTTTGGTTTGACGAATAGCGACTATAATACTTTGATCTAATTGGATAGAAAGTTGCTCGGTATGATGAGGAAAGCTAAGCTTGAAATCAATAGTCAAGCCAAGTAGAGTAAAGCTATTCACTTCGATAAAACCTGCGTGAGATAGAAATTCTCTATTCCAAAAATGTTTGAATGATGCAAACATAGATTAACATTTTTCTTTATTAATTTTCAATTCAATTCAATTCAATTAAGATTTGCTACCACAAAAAGCAACAATTATAGTGAGACACTGTAAAATAACAAAAAAAAATATGACAAAACCTATTTTTTTTGAAATCTATGAAAGAGTAATAAGATGACAAAATAGTGTCTTTTTGAAAAAGGCAATTGAGTTATACTTCTGAGCCTTTTCGGAAGGTTGTTAAAAGTGGATGCAGCACAGAAAGTGAAGATTTTTTTGAGAGTTTGATTTTTTGATCTTGAGGTAGGAAGGTTATAAAATTTGTTCAAACAAAATTCAGGTTTTTGGTTTGCATTGATATTCTTAAAAACAGTGATTAAGAACTTATAGTTGAGAATATAATCACTATTATTGTTTAGATTATCAAAAAATTTTTGGGTCATATGCTTTATGCCTTCTGATTCGGAAGTATTTTTCTTGTAGCTGTACAGCTGGTTGTCGATTAGAGAATTATCCTCGACATTATTTGAATCTGAAAAACTTTTTCAAAAATTTTGGAAATTGGAGGATAAGTTTGCGATGGGGCGATAATTTGAGATAACTTGCTTTGAATTTTTCTTGTGAAGATATGTTAATGAAGTGCGAAAGAATGGGAGAAAAGCACTCGCAAAAATCTTTCAAAATACTCACTAGTGATAATGTCGTAAGGAAAACTGTCACTTTTAGCAGTACGAATGATTTCTGTGATAGTTTTAAAAGGCACTAGTTCGAAGTTGAACTTGGAATTAGAAGTGGGGAGAGAATAGAGGTTCGTTAATGTGATTAGTGATAATAGATTAGTGCTAGTGTTAACTGTGATTGGTGCCTTACCTCTTCTGAAAAATGCCTCACTAGAAAGCAAACACATGTATGTATCTAATGCCTTTAATCCGAAAGAAAGAGAAAAAATAAAATGTATGAAAGTTGAAGTTAAAGAACTGAATAACCAGAACAAAGATGACTCTTTTAGGTACATCCTGAGAAGTAATTCTTTAAACGATTTTTTAATTATAAAGAGAAAGAATTTTTTGTCAAAGACACAGTTCCAAGCAAAGAAATGAGGTCTACGCCAACTTAATCAACTCTACCAATGATTCACGCTCAAGTACCGAGAAAAGTAAGCTACAAGTTTTCTACACAAATTCAAATCAACTACGCCCAGAATTGTCAGACTGGAACCTACAAAGCTTCCCATGTCTTAAAGTTCATTATGTAGAAAAAATGTTCTTACACTTTTTAGCCTACAATAACCTGTCTCAAATAATAAGTAAAGCCACAAGTATTTCCTACTCTGGTAAAGAAAGCTTATTGGACTTACTTTTAACAAATTCTGTTACTGATGTTTCCAATATTTTTGTATCCCCACCACTTACGGGAAGTGATCATTACACAATACTTTTCAATATTGACTTCATCGTGAAAATACCTCTTTCCCTTACACAAAAGCTCAACTTCAGAAAAGGAAACCACAAAAACATGAAATATGACATCCTTTCAATCAACTAGGAAACATTAAATTGTAGTTTTTGTGATTTTTTTACTCTCTTCATGAATGTCTTGAACGAATCCATTGCCAAAAATATGCCTACCATGCAACAAAGGAAAAAACGTTACTTATATCTCAATTCCGTTACTTTTTCCTTATATAAGAAAAAATGCTCCCTACACAAAAAGTAAAAAGAAATATAAAGATCCCATTATATGGTCTCAATTCCGAAAAGTTTCCAAATATTTGAGGTCTGAAACAAGAAGGGCAAAAGGGTCTTTTGAGAAAAATATTTCTTCCGAAATAAAATACAAACACAAGAGGTTTTGGGCTTATATAAACTCATTGAAAAATAAAAACTCATTTCAGAGTGTAATTGCAGACTCTGATGGGAGTTTAGTTAAAGACGATGTAGAAAAAGCTGAAATTTTTAACAACTATTTCTCTGATGTCTTCTCAAGTAGTACAGGAAATCCACCAACTGGCATACTGAGATTCGAAACTTTACATCAGATAGAAGATTTAGTTCTCGACGAAAAAACTGTATTTAGAAAACTCAGTTCCTTAGATGAAAATAAATCTCCAGGTAACGATAATCTACACCCTTTTTTGTTAAAGAATTTGTGTGATGTTTTAGCACTACCTATAACAAAGCTTTTTAATCTCTCTATTAGAGAAGAAGTCGTTCCACCAGCCTGGAAACAAGCCATTGTAACACCTATTTTCAAAATCTCATATCCCAAACTTCCTTCTAAGTACAGACCAATAAGTCTAACATCAGTCCTCTGTAAAATTTTTGAATCGCTCATTTCAGACAGTATAACTCTTCACATGGAACGCAATCATCTAATTACAAAGGATCAACATGGATTCTCCAAAAAAACTCAACTTTTAGAATTTCACAATGAAGTTTCAAGATTTCTAGAAAAAAACTTAACTATTGATGTTCTTTACTTTTACTTTAGTAAAGCCTTTGATAAAGTCCCGCATAAACATTTGCTCAAAAAACTTAGCTGCTACGACATAAATCCCAAAATCTTGAAATGGATTGAAGCTTTTTTGCAAAATAGAACACAACAAGTGTCCATCAACGGTCAACTTTCAAGTAAGTGCGGTGTGACCAGTGGTGTCATTCAAGGAAGCGTGATTGGACCACTATTATTCATCCTCGATAAATTGGGAAATTGTTCGCTGACGATCTCAAGATCTACAATGTTGCGACGAAAACTTCGCAAAAACTTTTGCAAACCGATCTTTTCTCTCTTCACCAATGGTGCAATCTTTGCCAGATAGATCTTAACTTTTCCAAATGTAACCACTTGCAAATCGGCATGAAGAACAACTCCACTTACTACATTGGTGGCTACGATATAAAACGCGTGGATCTTATTAATGATCTTGGTGTTATTATCGACAAGGATCTCAACTTTCAATCTCATTTTTCGAAAGCTATTTCAAAAGCATACTCAATCTTTTTTCAAATTTTAAGACACTTCTCTGTATTCGACGCTAGAATAGCATGAACACTGTACAAAGCCCTAATACGCCCACACCTCGAATACGGCAACGTGATAGCACATCGAACGCGTGTTAAAGATCTACAGAGCCTAGAAAAAGTGCAAAGATCTATAACTAAAAGAATTAAAGGATTTGAAAATTTAGAATATAAAGAAAGGTTGCGTAAATTATCTTTGCCATCTCTTACTTACAGGTACAAGCGCAATGACATGATCATAACCTACAATATAATCAACGGAAATATGAATAATAAGTCTACAGTTCTACCTGAATTTTCTTTAAAAAACTCAAGAATCCATGAAAAGCAACTCAATAAAACAAGATGCGCAAAGCGATTTCTCAGATCTTCATTTTCAAACCGAATCGTGAATGACTGGAACAAATTACCCAAGGACATCGTGAATTCACCGTCACTCAACCTTTTTAAAAATTGTCTTGATTTTCATTGGAAAGACAATTTTTTCATATTTGAATAGCTCTATTACATTTTTATGTAGTTCATTTTTTTTAATCGATGCGATCACTACAAGCTAAAATCCTTAGCTTTTTTTTCGCTTAATAAATTATGTTATGTTATGTTATGTTAAGAATGATGAATAACTTTGAGTAATTGATGACGTCAAATTAAGACTAGAAAGACTAAACATGGAGAACTGATGGTTGAATAAATTGGCAACTTTCTTTTTGTCAGTGATGAATGTATTCTCATGGAAAATTTTGAATTCAATTTCTTTTTCCTTTATCAATGTTGGGCCAATCTCTTTCAAAACATCCCAGAATTTTTTGCAATTATTCCAAGTATTTTTTATTTAGTTCAGGTTGTGTAGTCTTTTTTTGGATTTGATTTTGTTGGAAAGTTGGTTCCGAGTTTTTTTGAAAAACAGGAAAAAGTACTGGTTTTTGGTAGAATTAAATTTATTCCAAAGTAAGTTTCTTCTGTTGATAAGTTGATTAATTTCATTATCAATCTAAGATTTTTGCCGTGAAAGAGTTTTCTTTGTTCTAAAAGGACAAAACAAATTGAAGATTTTTTCAATATCACAAAAAGTGGAGTTAAAATCGGTGAAATTGGTAAAAAAAATACTTTCATGGACTTTGAGATATGAAAGATAATTTACAAAAAGAGTTGAGTTGTAGCGGACATAGGTTCGAGTTATTCTTTGTGCAGAAGAAATAATTGTTGGAGTTAAATTGATTTGTGTGAAAATTATGGCATGATCAGAGATTGAATACGGAATAACAGAAACATGATTTAGTATTGAAATTTGATTGGTGAGGATTAAGTCAAGCTTTGATTTTAAGATCTCTTTTGAAAAGTATTACACTTGACAAACTGTACTAGCTCGTGTTTGCCTTTCAAACTTAAATAAATAATCATAGTATGTTTTGGCTTTAGATTGCATGAAAGTTTTGTAATTCAAATCTCCAATAATAAACACTTTTTCCAAATCTGATAACTTTATGAATTTATCAAGTTTTTCAAAATAAGCATGAACTGATGGAGCGCGATAGGAGAAGAAAATATGAAAACTTTTGTTCCCAAAGACTGTTTCTAGCAATAGCGTTTCATCAAGAGGAATATCTATTTCATTTACTGAGAGTTTTTTGACAATTAAGCAAAGAATGCCACCTCCTTTTGAATTTGTTCTATCTTTTTTCAAAAACAGGTGTAGGATTTTCTATGAAATCGAAAAAGAAAAATTAAGAATAAAAATTTCATTCAAAACTTTTTAATGCTTTTTAGATATTTATGTTTCAAAATATGTTTGGGTGTGTCTTTGGGACCCTTGGATTTTATCCGGCTCTCAAGAGCTGTAAATATTCGAAATGATTTGAGTTTGATACACCTGCTAGTTCATTTATTGAGCATTATTGAAATATTAATTTTCAATAATGAAAAGTGTAAATTATTGTAAGAGATGAGGAAAAATAGAAATGAGTTTGAGAGAAAACGTTTAAATACACTAACCATCTTCTAGTATAAATTTTTTCATCAGTTCGTTTTTGAATTATGATAAAAATCGATTTAGACATCAAAAGAACTTAATTATATGAAGTGTTCTTTTATCTTTTTGAGTTTTCATTTTGTTTATTAATTTTTTCTAATCACGATGTCTACACTTCGACGTAAGCGAGTAAGATACGAAATAGATTTGCAAAAAAGTTCGATTTGAATCCAGAATCTTCCCTAAGCCAACGCAAAAAAACTTATCGAAAAGTATTGCACTGGTATTGGCACAATGATGATGATGATGAAAATAGTGGAAAAAAGTCGACACATACAGAAGTTTATTTGAAAAGAACGTTGATGGAAAAAAGAAAGGTACTGAACCAAAATGTAGATTTGACAGGTTAAACCAAATGATTGATGAAAGTTTCGCACAAATACGAGCCAAAGAGTTTCCTATATCCGGTCCAACCATAAAAGCCAAAGCAGCAGAATAGAGAAAAATAAGTCTGTACGGATTATCGGGGTTTTCGGTTGGATGGCAATTATAGGATTCATGATGTCACAATGAATTCGAAAGAGCTGTTGACGGGCTTGCTTGGGAGCAACGCAACTGGTGAAAAGTTAACATCAATAGTTATAGGAAAGTTAAGAAACTCAAGATGTTTGAGAGGTGTGGAAATTAGTCAGCTGCCAGTGGCGTACACTTCCAATAAAAAAACATGAATGACCTCTCACATTTTCACCGAGTGGTTAACGGAGCTAATAAATGGCAAAAAAAATCTTATTATTTCTGGACAACACTCTCTCACATACCTGTTACAACTCACCTTTCTCATGTCACACTTAAGTTTCCTTAGCCAACACTACTTCTCTCATTCAAGCACTTGACCAAGGGATAATAAGTTCGTTCAAAGCAAAATATCGAAAATTGTTAATGTTGTAACTTTTAACTTATCACAAAGATGGACACTAAACAGTTCAGCCGATTGGGTCAAGTCTATCACTATTTATAGATGCGCTACATTGGCTTTCGAACTTGTAAAGAGACTCTAAAGTAAGTAAAAAACGTTGTGGGTTTCTAGTTGCTAGTTCAAAAGAAGAGGAACATGGTGTTAGAGATTGATACACCTCAACCATCAGAAGATTACAATTGTGAGAATTGCATCCTTGAAAACTAGATAGAGGAGAGGGTTAGGGTTAGGGTTAGGGTTAGGGTTAGGGTTAGGGTTAGTTAGGGATGATGATGATGATGATGATGATGATGATGATGATGATGATGATGATGATGATGATGATGATGATGATGATGATGATGATGATGATGATGATGATGATGATGATGATGATGATGATGATGATGATGATGATGATGATGATGATGATGATGATGATGATGATGATGATGATGATGATGATGATGATGATGATGATGATGATGATGATGATGATGATGATGATGATGATGATGATGATGATGATGATGATGATGATGATGATGATGATGATGATGATGATGATGATGATGATGATGATGATGATGATGATGATGATGATGATGATGATGATGATGATGATGATGATGATGATGATGATGATGATGATGATGATGATGATGATGATGATGATGATGATGATGATGATGATGATGATGATGATGATGATGATGATGATGATGATGATGATGATGATGATGATGATGATGATGATGATGATGATGATGATGATGATGATGATGATGATGATGATGATGATGATGATGATGATGATGATGATGATGATGATGATGATGATGATGATGATGATGATGATGATGATGATGATGATGATGATGATGATGATGATGATGATGATGATGATGATGATGATGATGATGATGATGATGATGATGATGATGATGATGATGATGATGATGATGATGATGATGATGATGATGATGATGATGATGATGATGATGATGATGATGATGATGATGATGATGATGATGATGATGATGATGATGATGATGATGATGATGATGATGATGATGATGATGATGATGATGATGATGATGATGATGATGATGATGATGATGATGATGATGATGATGATGATGATGATGATGATGATGATGATGATGATGATGATGATGATGATGATGATGATGATGATGATGATGATGATGATGATGATGATGATGATGATGATGATGATGATGATGATGATGATGATGATGATGATGATGATGATGATGATGATGATGATGATGATGATGATGATGATGATGATGATGATGATGATGATGATGATGATGATGATGATGATGATGATGATGATGATGATGATGATGATGATGATGATGATGATGATGATGATGATGATGATGATGATGATGATGATGATGATGATGATGATGATGATGATGATGATGATGATGATGATGATGATGATGATGATGATGATGATGATGATGATGATGATGATGATGATGATGATGATGATGATGATGATGATGATGATGATGATGATGATGATGATGATGATGATGATGATGATGATGATGATGATGATGATGATGATGATGATGATGATGATGATGATGATGATGATGATGATGATGATGATGATGATGATGATGATGATGATGATGATGATGATGATGATGATGATGAAGGAAGGAAGGAAGGAAGATTTTATTTTACGCGCAACTACAATACATAGTAAAGTATAGGTACAGTCACGCGGAGAAATATAGTTTCAGAGATAAATATTAAGAGAAGAGATTAAATCATTATAGCTTACAAACAGATAGGTTTTCAAATTCTTTCTAAAATTAATTAAACTTTCAGCTTCTTTCAGATTACAAGGTATAAGATTCCACAGTCTACATGCTTTATGGAGAGGAAGCCTACTTGCTAAGTTTTTAGAAATGAAACCAGAGCTTTTTGTTTCGACAAGAGATGCCAAGGCATGAGGTTTCTGGTATTTGTAACATTTAAAAATTAAAACCAAAAGCTTAAAAACAATTCTAGTTTCAATATTCAACCAATGTAGTGCATTAAGAACGAGTGAGACGCTTTCATGTCTCATTTTTCCTGTGATTAAACGTGCACAATTATTCTGCAACACTTGTAATTTTTTTAACTTCACTTTAGGCAGCCCATAGAGCAAAGAGTTACAGTAATCTAGACGACATACAACGAATGCGTTGACAAGAGTGACAAGGTGGCTTTCAGATAGAAATTTTTTAAATTGTTGTAAGTTTCTCAGAAAGAGATAACCTTCTTTAAGCTTAAATTTAATAAAGGTATCATAAGATAAATGTTTGTCAAGAGGAACACCCAGTATGTTGATTTCATTTTGAATCTTGATTAGATTCCCATCAATGTGAAGACTATGAAGCAAAAGATCACGTTGTGATGAGAAGACGATAACTTGTGTTTTTTCATTATTCAGTTTGAGTAAATACCTTTTCATTTCTTTTTTTATTTTAGAATACAGGTTAGGAATTCTAGTTTGGAGAGTAGATGCTTTAAAATTTGAGTGAAATGACGTATAGATGTACAAGTCATCAGCGTATGCCAAGACGTTGAAACCAAGTTTATCAATGAAGTCTAAAAGTGGAGAAATAAAGATATTGAAGAAAAAAGGTCCTAGAACGGAGCCTTGAGGGACACCATAATTAGATGCACCAGATTCTGAGAAAAATCCATCTATACATGTAGAGTGCGACCTATCTTTGAAATATGATGAAATCCAACTCAAGACTTTACCTCTGATGCCAAATCTTTTCTTTAAGATTAGTAATAATAATTGTCTATCAATAGTGTCAAAAGCAGACTGCATGTCCAGAGCAAGCAACACAGTGTGGAGATTTTTAGACATGTTGATTTTTATATCGTTCACAAGCGTAAAGAGTAGTGACTCTGTGCTACAATGTTTTTGGTAGGCAAAGAGGCTTTTATTAATTAAATTATTAGAAGTGAGATGATCTGACAGTCTTTTGAGTGCAACACGT
Organism: Nectonema munidae; assembly: GCA_030549495.1. Taxonomy (NCBI): domain Eukaryota; kingdom Metazoa; phylum Nematomorpha; class Nectonematoida; family Nectonematidae; genus Nectonema; species Nectonema munidae. The sequence goes on from JAUIRK010000764.1 coordinate 49,058, forward strand.
TCAGCAAGCCTACTTAGGAAGCTAAGGCTGGATATGGGTCTAAAATCATTTAGATTGTCTGCATGGGCGTGAGAGCGTTTAGGAACAGGCGTGAGGATTGCTTCTTTTGAAAAAAAAGTAAGTACCTGTGGTAAAAGATTCGTTAATGAAGGAAACAAAAAGAGGTAGAAGAACATCCAGACAATTGTTCATCATATCAGAATTCAAACTATCAGCATGACCAACTTTAATTCCATGAACATCAATGATGTTTTCAAGTTCGTCTTGATCAGTAGGATGAAATTTGGTTAAAATTGAACAATGAAGGTTTTCTGTTTTGATGTCAGATACATGAGTGCAAGAAGTTTCAGCAATTAGGCATTTAGCAATGGAAAGAACTTTTCTATAAAAGAATTCATTGAAGAGGTTTGCTAACTTATATTTGTCTTTTGAATAAGAAAAACTGTCCTGGCGTTTATTGATGCTTGACATTTCACGAACAAAACGATAAAGAGATTTAGCATCAGTCGATCTATTTATTACCTGGTCACAGTATTGCTTTTTGTTTTCATGTAAAATTAACGAAGTTGAAGTTCTTAAAGCTTCATACTTATGACGGTGAGCATCATTTCGAGTTTTCAACCATTTGTTGTAAAGTTTTCTTCTTTGATTTCTCAATTTGATGAAGTCACTTGAAATCCATTTAGGTCTAGATAGACTAATATTTTTAGTCACTTTGGGAGCATATTTGTTCGTAATTTCTTCAATTGCTAGGCGGAAGTGATTAAATTGAATGCTTGCTTTTGTTTCATGATCCAACAAGGAAACTATTTTCATTTCCTGATGACTTTTTTTGATGATGATGATGATGATGATGATGATGATGATGATGATGATGATGATGATGATGATGATGATGATGATGATGATGATGATGATGATGATGATGATGATGATGATGATGATGATGATGATGATGATGATGATGATGATGATGATGATGATGATGATGATGATGATGATGATGATGATGATGATGATGATGATGATGATGATGATGATGATGATGATGATGATGATGATGATGATGATGATGATGATGATGATGATGATGATGATGATGATGATGATGATGATGATGATGATGATGATGATGATGATGATGATGATGATGATGATGATGATGATGATGATGATGATGATGATGATGATGATGATGATGATGATGATGATGATGATGATGATGATGATGATGATGATGATGATGATGATGATGATGATGATGATGATGATGATGATGATGATGATGATGATGATGATGATGATGATGATGATGATGATGATGATGATGATGATGATGATGATGATGATGATGATGATGATGATGATGATGATGATGATGATGATGATGATGATGATGATGATGATGATGATGATGATGATGATGATGATGATGATGATGATGATGATGATGATGATGATGATGATGATGATGATGATGATGATGATGATGATGATGATGATGATGATGATGATGATGATGATGATGATGATGATGATGATGATGATGATGATGATGATGATGATGATGATGATGATGATGATGATGATGATGATGATGATGATGATGATGATGATGATGATGATGATGATGATGATGATGATGATGATGATGATGATGATGATGATGATGATGATGATGATGATGATGATGATGATGATGATGATGATGATGATGATGATGATGATGATGATGATGATGATGATGATGATGATGATGATGATGATGATGATGAAGATGATGATGATGATGATGATGATGATGATGATGATGATGATGATGATGATGATGATGAATAGTAGAAAGATCGAATTGTTCAAATACTCAACTCACACTATTGATATTCCTTTACAGTATTCGTTTGTCAGTTTTGGAAGAATTCATGTCATTTGAATCCCTTTCTTTGTATTGACATGAAGTCCCTAAGTGAGTCACAAATTAAGAATGATGTCTTACGCATCTCATTTTTTCATTTCTTTCATCAAGACAATACGACTTCCTCTCTTTTCTGCTTTTTTGAATGAAAGCTAAACCTAGTTTTTTAATATGATTCTTTATTTTTTTATATATTATATTATCTTCTTTGTGTATGAATCAAGTGAAAATATATCATTAGTCTCAAGTATCATACAACACCGCTTTCTATATGTGATTTCAAACTTTTTATATTTGCTTCTTATAAAAAATATGTTTTTTATCTACAATCAACTTTTTTATTTCTTCATTAATGTTTTCTACCATTTAATCCAGTTTTTCAAATAGTCAAGTTAGATATTATACTGAAAAGTGTACTTTTTATTGGTTTAAAGTTTCGAATTACAAAAATTTAATCATTTCTCCTACCACTAAAACATCTACCAAATGATTTCAATCTAACTGTTCCTTGAAGTTGGCTTGTTTGAAATATATTATTTAAATATACATTTTCCTTGAAATATAAAAACACAAACAAGCATTATGTATTCAAAATGTATATTATATACAAAATATTTCGTTGGATATAAATGTCACTTTCAATAGCTATTCATAATAATTATATGAAAGAGGTTCTTTGCTTATGGAAAAATAAAAGTTTTAAATTATATTGATTTTATATTATCAAAAAAAATTAATTCAGAATTTTTAATATTTATTAATAAAAAATATAAGAAATCTGTTCAAAATTTACCAAAACATAATACGTGATTTTTACACAAATTATTATTTAATATTTGAAGTTGAAAACACACACACACACACACACACAGATCATTTTTATCTTAAGTTAAGGCACCTTTGATAATGACTAAAGTGAAAGAAGAATAGAGAATAACACAGTTGGCAAACTTCAGATAAAATGAACAGAGCGAGTTTGAAAGAATCCGATAATTTTTTATAACATGACATAATTTATAAACCAAAAAATGAGGTTATGCCGAAGAAGAAGAAGAAAAAGTTTATTTTCAAACAATGAATATCAGATTAAAAAGCAAATTAGAAATCAAAACAGGGTGTTATAGGAACATAAGATAATATATAAAGGTAAAGGTACCATAGGGTGTTTTCATCGAGAAGGCACAATTGCGCCGCTTGTATCGAACTATGAGGAAAGCAGGCTTGATGCGGGATCGAACCCAAGACCTTGAGTTGTCGAATCCAGCATCTAACCAACCCTACTCAGTATATATAAGATAATATATACATTAACGAGATTGAGTTTGACGGTGCGTATCAAAGCTTATATAAAAACTTTTTTAAATAATTTTTTTTTAAATAATTATGTACAATAAATGGATAGAAACAAGGTTAATGAAAATATCTATCACAAACAAAACAGTTCAAACTTTGTCATTCTAAAGTTGAACATTGTCATTGTCATAATAATACTAATTTTTATTTTCAAAAGTATGACAAAGAAGATGGATGTTAGTGTATGCAATAAGCACATAGAAAGATATTTAAAAAAATAGGATGCTTTAGAAAACACACAAAGATGACTTTTGTAAGTTGATGAAAAACAGGACAAATAAGAAATACACAGTTCCGTGAGTTATGTGTAATGAAAATAATTATTCATGATGTATTATACAATATTGAATATGGGAAAGAAAAGAAAGAAAAAAAAGGAAGATTGTAGGTGCATACATGTTATTATCATTAGAAACAAATACTAGGAGTGGTCGGTGGAACTATTTTACCTACAAACATGGCAGTTGGATATGGAGCATTCAGAGTGAGAGTTGTAGGATTGAAGACAAAAGGATAAAAACCATTTTGTAGCTGCTTTATAGGAATAGGAGCGGAAAAAAGGAACGCTTCGGAGCTATTGAAGAGAGTGAATACCTTGTAAGAGAAGGATTGCTTAAGGTAGGGACATTTTGTGAATAAGACGAGGCGAAGTTGAAAGAGATGAATTGATTAAATATACGAGGGAGCATCGAATATATGTATTTGTATAAAGTGACGTAGACACTGAGATTGTATATGTCGTCTAGTTTCAATAATTTAACATTAAATATAACCATTAATGAATTTTGATTTGACTTTGTTATAGAAGGAATTAAATTTGTAATTTTTTTCTCGTATTTGCGTAAGGGAAGTACAATATTATGTGAATTCCTTGTAGAGGTTCTAAGTGAGCATGTTGAAAGCAGAAACCAACAAACATTTGTGAAATTTATAAGTGATTGACAGCTAATTTAACTTGGTAGATGTCTTTGATTTCAAGCGTTTGTAGTCGAAAAATATTTAGCTTGTGTGAGAAATAAATCCTATGTTGAAAACTATTTGGAATGTTTTTTTTGAAGACGTAGAAGAGCTGTGCAATTGAAGCACTTGAAAACTTGAATTACTTGAAAACTCTGAAAGTAAATGAGGAAGAAAGAAATATTTAAAAAGTAGTAGTAGTGTATCTGTGGGAAATGTATTTTTAAAATGCTTAAGGTTACATATGATGTGAGCAAGTTTAATTTCCAAATTGTTTGCTGATAGCCAGTTCAATATATTATCTATGCTAGCACTCAAATATACTTTTGTCAAACATTTTTGTGATAAAATAACGCTAATATCATCAGCATACAAAAACGTGGTGCCAAATGGCAAACAAAAAGCAATATCAGTTATATATATTGAATAGAATAGGGCCTAAAATTGACCCCTGAGGAACACCAGAAAGTACATAGGCTTTATGTGAAAGATCATCATTTATTTATGGAAACATTTTGAAATCTAGCAGTTAAATATGAATCAAAGAAAGAAATTGAAAACGGGTAAAATCCTAGAAAATTTAGTTTACTAGATTGCGCATGAAATTTATTCGAATGCTTTTGAAAGTTCTAAGACAGAGTTTCTCAACCTTTAATGGCCCATGCCCCCCCCCCCTACGGAGTTACTTAACACTCGTGGCCCTCTGCCTTTCAACAAAAAAATACAGATCTTCTTATGTTGACCGCGACATTCATGACTTCCAATAAAAGGGGTGATAGTTTTACTTAAATTTTTCATGTATACATTTGTTACCAAGCAATAAATAAATACTGCTTTATTTATTTATGTGTCGAAATAATTCTGTCTGACACGCTAATAGTCCATTCAAACAAACATCTAAGATACCTTTGCTATAGTAAAAATAAAAATAATCGTCACCAATGGTTCATCATGTGAGACCTAGACGGATAATTTTTGAAGTCGAATATCTAAAATTCATACTTTTATTGTTACATATGGTGTTGTGGTTAAACGCAAGAGAAGAGATTCCATGTAGAAAACTCTGTAGGAAAGAATGCCCTTAGTGAAAAGTTGATAAGCTCTTATCCACAAAAGAGAGCTTTTACGGTTGGATCCATTTTTCTTGCTAGTTGTTGCTGCCGCAAAATTTATTACTTTTAATACTTATTCCACGCAGAAGTCATTACCATGTGCATTCCATCGTTATATTTTGCAGTCTGTAATTCAAATGTATGTATGTCTTTCTCTTTTCATTTCGGAATGTGCAGGAACTCTTATATTTCATTTGTTATTTTATCGCTAGAAGATCTAACAATTTTATGATTGCATCATTTTCAATCATAATGAACATTAAAAAAACCAAATTATCTGTAAACTGAAGTCATAGAAATTTTCAAAAATGCTGGACTAATCAGTATGGCGTTATTGAAAGAAATTGCAAAACTTTGCGAAACAAATCACAAGTGGCTGCTCGAAAAAAGTGAAGAAGAACGTAAAGAGGATATCTCTTTACTCAAGAGTTAAGGAAGAAAAGTATCCAATCCAAAACTTTGATGAGATTTGTAAGTGAAAATTCAGTCTTGGTTTCAGCAAGTTTCAATCTTTCACACATAGTAAGTATTGTTAAGCATGGAAAATCTTTCAGTGAAGTTTCTTAAAAGTGCTTCTCTAAAATGTGCACCTTTTTTGTTTGACAATTTTAAGAACAAAGACGCTATTTTCAAACGCATAGAAGAGTGGCATGTTTCCAGAAACACTGTAAAAAACCCGGTAATGGTCATGCACCCTAAAGCCGAATAAAAAGACTTTGATGGTTGTGATTTCTTTTCAATTTGTCTTGATGAAACGACTGGAAAACGTAATTTACTTTGAAAATACGTAATTTACGTACTTTGTTCTTGCACCATCTCGAAAAGAGGTGTTCGAACGTTGCGGTGCCCTTGTTGATTAACTCCTTCAGCCATTGATTCTTTGAAAGAAGAGACCACAATCTTGTCATCGATTTCAGAGGAGACATTAAGAGATATTTTAGGAAGAATGGCATTATGTTCATTCGGTTGAAGAGAATTTTCTTCGAAATTTTTTTTAGCTTTATTTTTTGATTCAGAGTTAGGGAAATTATGAGATATAGAGTTCTTAAGGATTGCAAATTGTTAATATGGACACAGCATCTTGTAAGACGAGTCTCTTGAACAATTTGGGAAATGTTTTAATTTCTTTAAATTGGGTTGTGATAGAAGTTGGAGAGATCTTATCACATTTTGAATAAATATTTGAATTTATTTGATCTATTATTATAGATCGATCTATTTTTTCATGCAATCTCTTGATTTCGATTATAGTAGGTAAGAAGGTTTTCTCGCTGTCAAAATTTTCAAAGTCAGTTCAATCTTACACCGGATGTAAAAAATAATCAATCCCATCATTGAAATCTTCAGATAAACTTTGGCATTCTTAGCAAAACCAATCTTTGCATAAGAAACAAAAGACCATATCATTACAATTGCCTTTAGAACAGTTCGAACATGACCAGAAATTGGAAATACTTTTGGAGAGCTTATTCATGTAAAACAAATAAAAAGAATAAGAAAAATAGATTAAAAACACGTTAAATATGATTGAATCCCAGATTATAAAATTTGTATAAAATTATTAGATAAAAATCGCCATTTTGAAATTCTAACGGATAGAAGTTCAATTTATGCCGATGGATAATCGCACCCACATATTGTATTCAGAGAGAACATGGGATTAATTATTATAAAAAATGAATATATCATACATTACACTGTTATAAGGAAAATAAAACGGTGAAGACTTTCTAAGAAGAAGTAGTTTAACAAGATCAAACTTAATGTCTCCTCAAAAATATAAAATCTTTTCTTAATGATATATTTAGACAATATACAATTCAACAACAGAATTTGGCAATGAGTTTCAAACAATGATAACTCAGTTGAGAGAAAACTTTCTTAGGTAAGCTTTTTTCAATGAAACCTTTTTAAATTTGTAAGTATATGTAATATCTGTGGCTTGATGAGTTTAAAAATTTTGCTTTATTTCTTCGATCTTTATGCTCAATTGGTTGAAAGCTTTTGTTATTGACTATATCATACAAATGAGTTATTTCCTGTAAAAATGTTAGTTTTTACAATTTACAATGAGACACAGAAAGTAATTACAACTTCTAACGTTTGTATATCGAACTTTATATTAGAAGTCTACTATAAATATGCTCAAATTTTCTATCCCAACTATGCGAACTAAGTGCTCCAAATAGATTTATCGTATTTAAAAATGTCAAACAAGTCGAGGTAGGTATAATTGTATATACAATTGCAATATGCCTAATTGAAACATTTTTTTGATTCACTGCTCATCTTTTAAATTTAGGTAAATATAAATTTCTGGGCTAATAGTTTCTTTAAGTTCACATATGTCACGTAAATTTCACAACAATAAAATGGCAAATGTTGAATAAGAAGGTTTTTTAAGTTAGATCCCAAAAAAGGGATAAAAATGAAAATTATAATATTAATTGCAAAAATTATTTTCCTTTTAAACATGAGACTATAGATTTCATTTTATCTTTCATGAAAATAAACATCCTCTAATACACGATGAAAAAAGTGCTAAGGAATGAACCAGTGAAAAAATCAGAACCAAAGAGATTTAACGTGAAAATTTTCATTCAGTACAAGGCACTGTATTTTGTAAAAAAAGAAAAAAGTTACGATAAGAAGTGCCCCAAACTTAATCAAACTCAAATATATTCCTCAACAGAAGTGCAAAGATAAAAAAACTTTTTCGGGACATCAGCTTTATACATAAATCAACATTTGCGTTCGTTGAAACAAAAAACGCTACAAAAACTTGAATTCAAACGGGATCTAATTGGATAAAACAATAAATGCATATTAAGTTGAGACGTATCAATATTACTTACTTCTTAAACTTTCTAAGTTTTTTATTCATCAGTTGATTAATTAATTACTTGTTTAATTTACTTAGTTAAGGTAAAATAAAAAGAATTTTAGAGTCAAATTGACATGATAAGGATTCCAACACGGAGGATTCAAAGAAGGTATTAATTACATGACGGAAGTGTACAAAATTTAACATTTTTTATGTAAAAAATATTAATATCCTATTTTCGATGTTAATGTAAAGATTTATTAGTTTGATATTGAGTCATTATAAATTACACAGTATTTTTATTGAAAATATTCTTCTAACTATTATCATCAGTCCATATTGATCATTTAAGTTGATTGACTCAAACTTTATGATCATTAGTATTTTTGAATTCAGCTTAACCATATTACATTAAATCAGTAAGAAAAAAATGACAACTGAAAAAAATTCAAAACGCCAGTTTGTGTTTTTAATTGTGAATAGATAATCACATTAAACTGAAATATCTTTTACATTTTCCATATACACATTTGGTTCAATGTGGATTTACTTCTGTTAGTTGAAATTTTAAAGAAAAAAGAGAAAACTCGGGTATTGCCTTGGCGCAGATTTAATACTAAAACTTATTTCTTTATCTCCTAAAATAAAAGATCTCCGATCAAACCTTCTGATTAAAATTGTTTTGTTTTATTTGAAATAATGAAATAATTTTTGTGTGTATGATGAGTCTAATGGAAATAAATTTGCTTTAAGACAATAACATAGGAAAGACGGATCAGATATAAGAATCATAACAAAATGTAAAATTAATTTAAAAGTAGGGATAGTTTGGATAGGAAACATCCTTCCAAGCAGTTTTTATTAACTTTTATAACTTGTTTTAATACATTGATATTTTCTGGTCTTTATAATTTATATTAATTTTAACTTGATCTAAGCATGCTAAACATATGAAAAAAATTGCACACACATATTTTAATTCCTCCCATTCTCTAATCTGTTTATAAACAGAACTCAAATCAAAAAGAAAATTTAGGGATAGACCGAGAGGGGGGATAGGGGGATGCATACCCCCCCCCCCCCCACCAGCAATCTATTCAAGAAAAATTAAGGTTGGAGTCCACCCTAAAATAGAAATCAAAATTGATGAAGTCATTGATCGATTTTCAAAGCAAAAAGAAAGAAGGAAAGGCTTTATAATATAATTTTGATCATTTATTTTACATACGTTTTCAAATTTCTTCCCTAATAAAATGTGTAAAATATTTTGATAATATTAGTATACCCCCCCCCCCCCCCACAAAAGATTTCTGGATCCCTCACTGTTGCTTATATACTATTTATGTGTGTGCTTGACAGGTATTTATTCTACTTTCAAAATAATAATAAAAAAAAAATAAAAAAAATTTAAAAAAAAAATGAAATGAACTTTCTTATTTGGTTGAGTTTGACTGTGCACGCACTGCGCACCTTAGCTTATTCCAAACTTGCATATAAACGTTTTTCTTCCAAATTTAAATTTTTTAAAGATTATTTCTTGTTCTGCCATTGTGAAATATTGATTCGTATGTTTTCGATAATTCGTTAATTAACTTTAAATTGGTTGATTCCTCCAATTTTGCTTTTTTTCTTTTATGAATGCATATAACATTTTTTAATGTTACGCGTTATTTTTAAAAAAAATATACAAAATTTCCATATATATATATACGAGCAATTTCTCATTCGATTTTGGCCAATTTGGTCAAAAAGATGCGCTGAGATAATAATCAATAATGTAATCTCATTTTTTAAAAAGAATTACGCTTTGCTAAATATTTCAAATTATTCGGCTTTTCTAAGGAAATTTCAAAACAATCTTCCTTTTTCCCAGGATGTCGGTAACCAAAGTCTGAATTTACAGCACTTGATTTCAGTAGGATTCACTTTTACTTTCCAATGAATGTTCTCATTAAGATTAGGAGGATTTGACGAGATAACTCTGCCTATCTCTCTCTCCCTCAAATCATGAAAGGAGAAGAAGATGCAATCGCGAAGAAAGATTGCTTGCTCGCGTTCCTCATTTCCTTGGTATCGAAAATGCAAAGTTCGTTTTATCAGTAGGAGTAATCATTTGTGATGTAGTAATAATTTCAATAATTACACATCTCCTCATTATCTCCAGCAGCAAATTCATTACAATATTCATTGACACAATGCATAATAACAATAATATTAATGATTTATCCTCACATCCATGAGAGAGAGAGAGGAGTTTGTAATATGTCTTGTCTACATTTCTTCATCTCCCTTGCCTCCTCAATGTTTGTGTGTATATGTGTAAAAATGGTATTTATTTAATTTTATCTATTAATAATTAACAAAGTGTCAAAATTTTTTTACATATGAACATTGTAATTAATAAAAACTTTATTTTTAAATAATTTTTGTTCTGGAAAACAAAGAAAGACACACCTAGACTGAACTGCTATAGCTTTTATCACACAAACAAATTATTTTTTATCATCATTTTTCGCATTCGAGAGATTATGCAAAATTAACAAAATATCGTCATCAACTTTGCACATCTCCATCTTAATACAGATGACGACATTATTGTGTACATTGCTGAGAATTGAAATATTTATTTTTTCACCCTTTACATTCTCAATACATTCTCTTTTTTTAATTTCAATAAAAGTCATTGAATGCGATCAAAAATCGGATAAATTGATTTATAGTTAGTAATGATAATTTATAGTCAGTTGAGTTGATAGTTAGAATTGAATTTTTGAATTTTCGGGGTTTCAATATAGGCTTTTTATATAGGATAAAAAAATGGATATAAATAATTTACAAATTTATGCAGTTTATTTTTGTCTACCTTCAAAAAATCACTCCTCAACATATTTTAATCAATTTCGTGATTTTGGGATAAATTTTATGATCTTTTCACACGTATCGATAAAGTCGATAATATAAAAAGGTTTCAAATGATTATACTATTAACTCAACGTCATATTATATCATCAATATAGTGGCAGTTATCTCAACTATAGTTATCTCAATATAGTGGCAGTTAGCTCACTGAAAAGAAGTCCTGATATTATTAGTAACATAGTAAAAAGGGAAGATAAAAATTACTAAATATAAAGTTCGATTATATTTATCTAAAAAAAGATATAAGGTGAAGTGATATTAGTATTTAAAAGGAAATTTTAAAAGAAATTATTTTAATAGCATTTTTTTAAAACAGGGGTCTTATCGTTTAGACCAGGGGTTGGCAAAGTGGTCGATATCGACCCATGGGGGTTCATAACTGATCTCTAGGTGTCGATAAAATAGACAAATTTACCAAATTGTGCTATGCTTTTTTTACTTTATAGTAGAAATAAATCTCCTTTTTCTTTTAAAACATAGCTTAGGACATTGTATAGTATATGATATATGAAACATTTTTGGTTTGTATTTTTTCTCTTAATTCTTGGACATTGATTAATGTTTTTATGAAACATTTCTATGTGGGGTGGGGGTCGATGTGAAGACAAATGTTCTATGAAGGGGTAGACAGGTAAAAAAAAGTTTGCCGATCCCTAGTTTAGACGGTCACATCAACTAATTACCATTTCATCTGCCTTTTATAGCTAATTATATTAATTAATTAATTAATTAATTATAATTATTAATAGTATAGCAACCAGGACATAACTATAAAAAGGAAACGGAATGGTGTTGATTACTTGATGTGGCCGTGTAAACGAAAAGACCCAAAAACAGTTATAATTTTACTTTTTTTAAACTTTTACTAGATATTATTTCCTATGATAATTTTACACATACTGATAGATGATATTATTATAAATTAATTTTAAATAAATCATTCCATTTATTTGAAATGAGTATTTGATTGATACATTTTAATAAATTCAAGAAAAATAAGAATTATTTAATTTTTGAAAATTTTTTATATAAAATATATTTTTTGAAAAAAAAACTAGAAAAATTGGAACTTTTTTAATTGTTTATTTTAATTTTTGGTTATTTAATCGAAATATTAATGTCCGAAATTTATGGAATTTTTTGATTTCTTTAATTTTGGGTTCGATAATTCCTCATTTGGAATTGAGATCGAAAACTTTTTTTTATCTAAAGATCCTTTTGTTTTTGGATAATAAGGCAGAAAAAATATAAATTGAAAGATTTACTATTTCAAGTATAGAAAAATTTTTATAGTAGAAAAGGGGGTCATATACTTACCATATAATATCATTAATTTTACCAAAAGTAAGCAAAAGTTTAGCAAAAGTACGCATAATACTGTCTACTGGAGCATTGCGCGGGTTATAAAAAAAAATGGCCCACATCCACCCCACCACGCATTTTATTATTTTGCACCGGCCGTGGACCCATAATAAAAAAATATCCGCTAACGACATGCACATAATTTTTAAACCCGCAAATTTAAATTTGAATCATCAACGCACCCAAATTAACAAACAGCCTCTGTTTTATACACTGAATTTTTATGGTGTTAGATTTCAATAACAAAATTTAATTTTTATACCGCTGCAACATGTGGGCTTTTTAAAGCTGATCCTCTAGAAATGGGGTGGCTCCCAAGATTGAAGATATTCTCACTAGGAGCACTTGTTGCCATGATACATAACATCACGGGCAACAAGTGCAAAGTGTGGGAAATTTACTTCAATATAGGGCATTGTATATGTAATGAAAAGTGTACTATATCTATATACTGATCATTAATATATGGGTGGCATGACAGGTTGGTTGAGATGGTGGACTCAGCACGGAAGCCTCTTTTAAATTAGAATAAAATAAATAATCGTTTATATTTTAGAAGTACACATAATTTTAGTAAATTTTATTACATTTTTTTCTTCAAATTATTCTGTGATAAAAAAATTTTTATTCATAATTTTCATAATGTAAATTTTAAAATAATCGTTTCAAAAGTTTATTCAAGTCAATAAAATATAAAAATTTTTGTTTGCTTATGACTAATTGATCTTTTATTGTTTGACTCCCCAAGGAGTCATTGGGATGATGGGTTATTTTTTTATAAGTAAAAAATTATATTCATATGATAAAAACTTCAAATTTAATTTTAAAATATGTATAATGTATTTTAGATACAATAAATTTTAAAGTAATATTTTTTTAGTTTCTTTATATATTTTAAAGTTTTTGAATTTTTTTTATTTTCAAAACTTTTTCAACTCTATTTTCCTTTGATAATAAAATGAATGAACGAGTACATTTTACTTACCTACAAAATGCAATGACTACATTAATGCAAATGATGATGTTTTGACAGCTGACATAGTTGTTACTGGTGTACCATTCGAAGGAGAGGGAGCGACATTGAACAAAATGAAATAAAAGAAAATAGCGCTTCACTCAACGAAATTTGTGCAGAAATCGATGTTTTTTCGATTTACAACGACGTTGGAAAAAATTAACCATGCCTGTCAAAATTTAAATGGAGTTCTCAGCCAATTCAAACGAAGGAAAAAACGTGTGATGAGAATCAGGGTTTGAAAAATTTAATACCTTCCCATCCAGAATTATTAGATAAAACATGCTGGCAACTTTTTTTTGATGTATTCGAAGAAATGGTTGATTTGTAGACAGAAGAAACAAACAACTACGCTAAAAGAAATCATAATTTTCCAAACTTTTATGTTTCTAAGGAAGAAATTTGTAATTTCATCGGCTTAATTTTTTTATCCGGCTATAATGTCAGAACTTCTGAAAGATATTATTGGTGTCAACAAAAAGATATTGAATGTCCAATTTTTCCTTGAACAATGAGTAGAAATCTATTTAAGGAATTGAAAAAGTTTCTTCATTGTGCAAACAAGGATAATCTATCATAAAGAAAAATACTAAAGTTTTACCCCTGTTTGAAATTCTTAATTTCAAACTTATGAAATTTGAAGTTATCCATGAAGATTTGAGCATTGGTGAGTCGATGACGCCTTACTATGGGTGGCATGGCTGCAAACAGTTTATTAGAAATAAACCCATTCGTTTTGGTTTTAAAACATGGGTTCTTGCAAGTTCAACATGTGTGCCATATAAGTTAGAAATTTATGAAGGTAAAGAAAAAGTTTGCAATCCGAAAGAATCTTTAGCAACACGAGAGTGAAAAAAAATGGATTTTAGTGGTCCTTATCCAACACAACACCAGTTTTACTTTGATAACTTTTTCACTTCTTTGTCTTTGATAAAAGAGATGAATGATAAAGGTATCAGGGCCACTGAAATCATGAAAGAAAACAGATCATCAAAGTGCCATTTAACAAATAGAACGAGTTTTTTAAAAAAAGAAAGATTTTTCGAAAATTTTAGTAGTAATGGTGTTCAAATTACAAGATGGATGGACAATTCAATTGTTACTATTTGCACAAATTCATTTTGTCTGTGTATAGGCCTCAAATAAAAAGCAAAAAGTGGTATTGACCACTGATAATAAATTCGATAAACACAGCTTTAGTTTTTTCTTGGAGGTTGTATCAAATAGTCAATAAGTCCAACATGTGTAACAAAGATTATAGAAGAGAAATAGTTGAGGTTCTACTTAAAAAGTCAAAACCACCTTTGTACATTAACTTTGGTCCAAAAGGGAGAAAGTCTGTTCCAAGAAAAGATATAAGAACAGACAGTGTTAACCATAATCCAGAATCGCTGAAAACATCAAGACGCTGTTTTTTATGCAAAAAAAACAAAATAAAAATTTTAAAAATGTGAAATTTTTGCACTTAAAAATTGCAGGCAATCTTTTCATCAATCCTAATTTTTTTGTTTTTCATTTTAATAAAGTTTTGTTAGTTTTAATTTTGTATTAACCCAATGACTCTTTAAGAAGTCATATTTTTTTCAATAAGAAAAAAAAATTCCCCTAATTTTTTATTGTAATATATTTAAAAAGTCAGTAAAGAACTAATTTCAAAACATTAGGCTTTTTTATTTGATTTAAACCTTGTTAGGTTATAATGGGTTAACTTTGTCGAAGAAAGTTTCTTGAAACAAGTGATCCAAACTCCAAGAAGAATTAGCCCTAATGGTAAAGAAAATTTGTTAGATTACCAGTAATGAAAACATTTGGGCGATGTCACCATGCAACCAAATTTGTCAAAAAGCGATCGTATAATTTTTACAGTCGTGCAGAAAATAAAATGTATTGTCAAACATACCAAGTACAATTTTTAGGCTGCTATTACAACAGCATTAGAAAATATTGATTGGCAATGTCTCACCGACAAAAATGTGGAAGAATCATTTATCTACTTTGACTATATAATTAATGAACAAATAAAACTTCATGTTCCTTTATTTTCTGGAAGAAAAAAATTCCCATATTTTATGGGTATAAAATCTATTCTCCTCAATTAAAAAAGAAAAAGTTTTTCAAAAAATTTGGTGGCTCTGTCAACTTAAATGAATATAAAAAAGTTAGTAATGAACTCCGTGTTATGACAAGAAAACTTAGAATTAATTTTGAAGTAAACATCTTGAAAGATTTTACCAAACGGTCATGGAGTTATATAAATCAAAAAAGAAAGAATCACACTATACCAAAGACGATGATTGAAGATGTTGGTAGAATAATAGAAACTGATTTGATGTCTCAAACATTCAATCTCTACTTCGCATCTATCTATAAAAAAAGAAAGTCCACTGTTAACTACAACAATTAAACCCAAAACTTTTCTAAGAAGTTGGAAGACGTTTGTGTTGGATATTCGCAAGTTCGTGTTAAGCTTATAAATTTAAATACATCAAAAAGTCCAGGATTTGATAATATATCCTACCTTTTTCAAAAATTTAGCTAATACTATTGCTGTTCCGTTGACCTTTCTATTTAACAAGTCTTTGAAAGAATCCAGACTTCCTGATGCTTGGAAATTGAGTTGCATTAAACCTATCTTCAAAAAGGGTGATAAAAAATGTGTCTCAAGTTACAGACCCATATCAGTTAACTGTGTAAAGTTTAAAATTTTGGAATCAATAATTAATAATAAAGTTTCCGCTCTTCTAGAAGTTAATGGTGGAAGAGTGATGCCCAAACTTTAAATTGAACTAAACATATGTAATTTCAAATTTGATGGACCACTAATAAAATTTTTATGCATTTATATTGAAGTTTTTTGCACTTTTCAAATTTTTTATCTCACTAGTCATACCTATCTCTTGCATATAGCTTATTGTTTTATTGTCTACATTTTGGATTTTGCAAAAGATCTGAATTGTATTCTACACTTACAGATCAATTTCAAAACTGAAAATCTTTTTTCATATTTCTTTCAATTTTTCATAAGCTAGAAAATTCGAGTTTTCTTCATCTTTTTCATTTTTCACAACCCAAATATAATGAAATAATAGAGTATGGAAATAACATAACATAACATAAGTTTATTAAGCAATTTAAAGAGGCTAGCAGCCTATGAGAATTGCATCAAATATATAGCGTATTTTTCAAGGAACAGCAAATCTTTTGTCTTTCCAAAATTCATCGAGTTTTTTTTCAAATTCTTTTACAGTAATTGAGTTAACAACTTCATTAGGTAAGCCATTCCAGTGATTGTATGCTCTTTGGATTAAGTATCTGCTTCTATACTTACTTTGAAAGGATTCAGGTGCAAACTTCAGCAAGTGTGATCTGGAAATTCTCTTCGAAAATTCAGGCAAAACTTTCTCATCAATCTTCATATTTCCTTTTACGATATTAAATATTGATATCATTTCATTTCTCAGGCTTCGATAATATAAAGAAGGCAGGTCAATCTTTTGAAGTCTTTCAATATAACATAAATTTTGCATTCCTTTCAAGTGCTTTGTGAATACTTTTTGAACCTTTTCTATTTTTCTGATGTTGATAATTGATGAACTTCCAAAAATTACATTTGAGTATTACAGAACAGGTCTGACTAAAGATTTGTATAAATACAGAGAAATTTCGATTTCAGATAAGATGAAGGTATTGTTCAACATGTGTAGAATAGTGAAGGCTTTCTTGACAACGTGCAATACATGATCAGAGAAACAAAACTTTGACTCAACGATTAATCCTAGATCATTATGCTTTTCAACTTGGTTTAGCTTAGTTCCGCCTATATAAAAACTGGCATCCTCTTTTTTTCCAATTTGAAGGTGATAGCACTTATTTATATTCAACTGCATATCCCATTCTTTACTCCATCTATATATTTTGTATAGATCATTCTGTATATTCTTCGTACCTTCACCCTTTGAACCCTTGAATAATTTTATATCATCAGCATAAATTTTTATATTTGATTTTAGATCATCACAAATATCATTTATAAACATAGAGAAAAATACAGGTCCCAATACAGAACCTTGAGGGATTCCACTTATTATTTCTGAAGTTGATGAGCATAATCCATTCAATCGAACAATAAATTTTCTATTAAAAATATAGTCCCTGAACCACTCTATAAGGTTTTGTCCTATACCATAAGATTTCAACTTTAACAAGAGTCTTTCATGGGGGACAGTATCAAAAGCCTTCTGAAAGTCCAAATAAATAATGTTCACAGTTTTACTGATATTTATTTCAAGGGAAAATTCATTAGAAAATTCAATTAGATTTGTTATTGTTGATTTTTTTGGAAGAAAGCCATGCTGTTGCCGCGATATCAAATTGTTTTTATCAAGATGGTCAACAACCTTGTCCTTTATAATCGATTCACGCACTTTGAAAATTATATTAATGACTGATATTGGTCTATAATTAGTAATGAGCTTTTTCTCACCTTTTTTAAAAACCGGTGATACACAGATTAATTTCCATGATTCAGGTAGTTTACGCTCCACTAAAGACTTATTATATAAAACTGTTAGAGGCTTCGCTAAAACATTACAGAGTTTTTGAAAAAAAAGCGGTAAAATGTTGTCAATACCAGGTGATTTAGAAACATATAGACTTTGAGCTTATGGTATACTTCGGATATTTCTATAGTCATTCTATCAAAGGGTTGTGAAATTAGTTTAACTTCAACGTTTCTAGTCAAAAGTTTACCTTCTCTTTTATACATGGAATAAAAGTATTCTTTAAAGGCTTCAGGTAAAAACTCATCTTCAATTATACTACCATTTTCACTCAATATTGTTTCAATAGCTAAATTATTTTTCCTCCTATTTATATACTTCCATACTTTTTTTGAGTTTTGCTTGTATTCTTTTAAAATTTTTACCTCATAATCAATTCTAAGTTGCCTGGTAAATTTTCTAAGATGATTGCTACATTTTTTATATTGTTCAAAACTATTTTTATTGCCATACTTTTTATACAGATTAAATAATCTTTTTTTATTTTTATAAATAAAAATTGCATCTTTATTCATATACAATTTAAAAGATTTTTTATCCTCTAATTTAGGTACATGAAGCTCAATTTGTTTTTTCAAAAAAGTTTCAAAAATTTTCGAACTTGTTTCTATATCATTTTTATGTAAAATATTCCAATCTATTTCTTTAAAATTGTTCTCAATAGAAAAATAATCAGCAGAACTGAACTTATACTTTGGAACAGCTTTTAGATATTGATGTACCTTTGAGAAAGTAAAAGACACGCAATAATGATCACCTTTTGTAAGATTTGGAAGTATAGTCAAACTCTGTATGAGATTTTCATCATTGGTTATTAATAGATCTAACAAACTTTCATTACCACTTGGATCTGTTCTCGTTGGTGCCCGAATAACTTGTGTCAATAAACTACTTTGAACGAAGTTTAAAAACCTAAAAACTAAAAACCTAAAAACTAAAAACCTATAAATAGAGACTTTGATGAAAGTGCCATTCTCTATGCAATATTCTCTATATTTTTCTATACTTTGTATATTTTAATAACAGCGCTAGCCTTTTTTGAGGCAGTTAAAATATCGATAAAGTGGACTTTTGATTTATAGCACTTATTCTAAAACACCTAAATTGTCATATTTCATTAAGTTTGTGTAAAAGAAGTCGAAGTTATTGTGTCAACAAAAGTTAACTTTTTATTAATATAGATCAACTTTTTTAATGGTCCACTTTTTGAAAGTAATCTAGATTTTGTAAAAATTTAACAAGTTAACAAACAAAGAACAAGTATTTAACAATTTTGGAAATGCTTTCATACACTGAAGAGTTGTTCACAAACCAACTCAAAATAATATACTTTATTTGTATACATATTTGAAAATCATTCATTCTAACACGTAAATCAAATAATTGAAAAACGTAATCTTCAAATCTTACAATGAAATATGCATTTGATTTATGTAGACATATCTCATTTGAAGTATCTCATTTGACCGTGTGGTGTTTTCATCGAAAAGGCGCAATTGCGCCCCTTGTATCGAACTATGAAGGAAGTAGGCTTGATGTAGGATCGAACCGGAGACCTTGAGTTATCGAAACCCAGTATCTAACCAACTTTACTCACATAAATAAAGAACATATATAATATAAATAATATAGAAGAGTATATATAATAGAACATAATAAAGAACATATATAACACAATTTTTGATTTAGTGTTTAGATTTTAAACACTTTATGATAATACGCGAAAAGTTAAAAACATCATAAAATATGTTTAAATTCTAAACACCCTTTTTACAGGGTATGAAGAAGATAAACTTATCTCTTCCCAAACACAAGCAACAGATTGGAGAAAGATAACTTCCAGTAATTAAAAATCTTTTGGCCAAAGATTGCGCCTTTTCAAAAGAGAACACTTAAAAATATTACATGACATCTTTCAATAATAATATAAATGATAATTGCGAATGTGATTATAGAAGATTTTTAGGTGAAATTTTTTCACAATTAAAATCGACTTTTTGAAAGCGTTGGGTTAATTTTTCAAGGATTTATAGGTCAACTTATGTTATTCTCTCCTTTTTCTATAAATGAGGCAGTTTCTGGTGTTTGCATATTTGCAGTCGATGGTAAATGTATTATTGAGGAGTCACAAATTTGAACCTCACGACACCTATAGCCTTTTAAGGTGGGAGATGTATACATAAATGCAAATGATGAAGTTTGAGAGTCACCATTCATCTCTTCCAACTACTATAGAGGATTAACGGAACGTGAAAAACTTTTTCCAAATGATGTGTTTGAGAATAAAGAAAAAAGGGCAACTAATTATTGACTTTGTTAAATAGTTACGTTTGTGTTTGCAAAAACAGAAGCTATTTCTGAGTAGGAAATCGTATACCAAGTTAATTCCAAAGCTCTATCATTTTTGTAAAAATGTTTGCATGTAGATATAATATATACCGAATAGAATATGCAAGAAGAAGAAGAAGAAGAAGAAGAAGAAGAATTTATTTGAACTAATATAAAATTACATAAAAAAAAAGATTGCATAAACATGAAATTCAAATACACATTACACAGATACGATAAGGATGACGAAATTTTTTAACAAATTTAATATAAAAGAAGCTAATAAAACGTTTTATTTTTAATGATTTTTAGTTTTTTTTCTATTCTTAGAGAAATGACATCACATTAAATTTCTGAAAATGAAAAATAACGCTAATTTTAATATGAAAAGATGCGTCATTTATTATGTTCGTTAAAAATACTATTTAGATCTATTATTATTATCATCTTATAAAGCCGTTATGTTTCACAAATACCATTATTTTTCGGAAAGAGAATATACCTCTGTATTTTTTAGAATATTTGCTTTTCCTTTATTATGAGTTTGATCAATTCCGTTTCAAACTCGATAAATAGCGTGTAATTTATCATTTTAGTTTTGAAAAATTAAAAATTTATTGCTATCAATAAATATTTACGACAAGCTGCTTTAAAAAAGGCAGTATGTAAAACAAACTATGTAAAAAAAACTTTTGGCGCCAAAATTCTAATTTTTTACTTCTCATTCAAATTTATTATAACTCTAATTAATCAATGTATTGATCAATAAATTTACATATAGGAACGTTTATTTCATTATTCTTCAGAAACAATAAGTCATTATGCGTAGTATAGAAGAAAGTGATTTTAGGGACAAAAAGCAAAAAGATCTTCTCATAGAAGATGTGATCAACTCAAAAGATTGCTCAAATCTTTACAATATACTAGATACTATGATCAGTGATTTTGGTTGTTTGAATATCTGCTTCTGAAACTCTCCACCTGCACAACAAAACTTAAACGATTTTTTATTGGCAAAGAATGAAATTTTAAAGTGTGTGCGATTGCTTGGAAAAGTAAGTCAAGTTTCCAAGCTCTGAAAACGTCAAGAATCTGGACCACCAAGAAGACAACAAACGATTCATCTCTTAAAATACTGAGAATTTCATACTTTTTAAAATCAGTTAAGTTTAAGTATTCAAAAATTTCTGAAAAATTTAAATGTATATTTTAGTTACTACATCTACAATCACTCAACCAACATGTATTCTGAAGATATACCTGTGATTGACAAATAGATATACAGGTTGACTAGCACTAATCGATCAAACAGTAAAGCCATACTATCAGCAATCAGGCACCCATTTTGTTTCCAAAATCTAAAGAGTGAAAGAGTATTGGAGAAAGGTTTAATCAAAAAGTTGTAAAATCAATTATAGCCAAATGAAAGTTTATAAATTAAATTAAAAAGCCGAATACATATGGTTCATCAGAAAACGATTAATCCGCTACCAGCTAAGTTCGTATGATGGTGGATTAGTGATAGTCAAGCTGTATTTTAAAAAACCCAAAAACTCTTTCTTATATTGATTAATTATAATGAGTATTTATCTTTAGTTTTCTGTTTTGATTGAAAAATCCTTTGTGAATCATTTTATAATACTAGTTTATTTTTTAAAAAGTTAAATTGTCATTTTTCTTCTTCACAAATGATATGTCGCTGTTACTTACAAATTTTCCAATACTAATAAGAATCAATACTAATAAATTTAATGCTCGGATGTCAAATGAGCAATTTTTCTCATTAAAACTCGTCAATAAGGACGAGATAAAATATTTTAATCTTATAAAACACAAGTCCACGCCTTCCCAGAAACATATCTTCACAATGGTAATGTTGTTAAAGCTTCAATCACAAATTTGGAAAAAGCTTATTATGGAACTTTTCTCGAATTCCTGCACCAGTATCAACGAAACTTCAATTAGTAAGATTTGTTAAAAAAATATTACATTTCTTAATAAAGACTAGTGATATCTGATTGATATCCATACCACGATTTCTGTTGTTCAATATCGTCCTCGTGCAGAGTATATCCATTCATTCATTTTTTTGCTTGAAGTATTAAATTGTTTAGTTATCAAAATATTTTTATCTACCTTTTCGAAAACTTGAAAAATATTATTGATAAGTTATCTATCACTTATTTTCACACAGAATGGAGAATAATATAAAGTTTAACGGAATGAAAATAGAAACATATGTGTAAGCTTGGCGAGAAAGTCTATTGTGCTCTCCTACTATGGTTTCAAAAGAGTGAAGAATATATTTAAGAATGTGATGAATGACAATGTGATTAAATTTTTCAAATTTAACTCTTTACGTTTCTGTAATATTGAATGAAACATGGTCAATTGATGACGTAAATTTACCTAATGAACAACCATTACTTTTAAAATGAGTTTCCACGATATATTTTCCATGTTGTTTTCTTAGAGCATAGAATTAGATAAAACTTTAATTTTGGAAAAATATCATGAATATTATCCATTTAATCAATGAGCATGTTCATAAATTTTAAATAATTTTTTTTTTAATTTTATTACTTCCATTTTTAATATTGATATAGTCAAAAAACTTAAGTTAAAAAGTAAGATTACTCTTAAAGTTAATTACCATCATTTTTTAATCTACAAAATTTAAGACATTGCTTATAAAAATTTATATTTATACTTTCTATCAAAAATGTTTTTTGCCATTGAGTGGGTGACTTTTACGCAGCTGCATTCCACACCAGCGTTTTCCTAACATTTTCGGCCACGAGACGCATTGAGATTTGACATTTATGCTTTGGCCAGAATTTACATTTCAAATGGTCCAACATTTTCTTCTGTCAAAAACAGAAGCAAAGGTATTCTTGTGTATTTTGAACAAGAGGCTATTGCCCCGCTTTTATCAAACTATATGTGCAATGAAGGCGTAATGCTGCCTCGAACCCGAGATCTTGTGGTATCCAATCCAATATATAACCCATAAACAAATAAATAAATATATAAACAAAATTTTTGCCCTAAATTTTTGCACACATTGGTGTGAAGTGAGCCAAAAAGCTTCGAATAATGTTACTTAAAAAATGTAACCTTTAAAAATGTAAGGTGAACAAAAATAGTAAATATAAGTTTGATGAGTGGGTTGGAATTTTGGAAGCTAACTCTTTTAGTTCAATGTTTACTAAATTTAAGGCTAGCACCCTTTCTTGTTATTTACTTTCATTTGAAAGAAATGCAAAAATCGATCTTTCAAACACTTTTGCTTTAATTCCTTTCTTAACATATAACATGCATAAGCGAAATATTTTTTCTCCAATTTTACATGAACTATTTTTTCTTGATGGAATGAATTTTTGAAACAAAACATTGAAAAGTACAAAAAAAGGATTTTGGCTTATTTTCAAAGAGTTCATGGCTACAATTAGACAATACTCGTGCTTTTCCTTGGCATTATCCCAATCTAAAAGAAAATGGTTAATTGAAAAGAGATTATCGACTACATTTGGTAAAGGCGGGAGCCCCAGTTCAAGATCGCCCTAAAGATTCATCAACCCCTCGTAAGATAATGATAGAGGCCTCCCAATTTTAAGGTATCATAGCATCCTATATTTCGATTATTTTCTATATCTGATTACCTCCTATGTCTTTGAATGTGTGTTTTTGTGTGCGCTTGTGTCAATCTATGACAGTGTGCTATGACTTTACTCCAATATTCATCAGTCTTTTTCAAAGTTGTAACTATCAAAGATTTTATATTTGAAAACTGTCTCAATTATACTTTTTTAATGTTCCTTATTCTATTATATTACACCCAATGAAGGAATAATCTTCTAATAGTTGACATATAGGGAAGTCATACTCGAAAATCCGGCACAAAAACCACTGGAATAAATGGCTCCAAGGCTAGATTTTGCTGAATTTGAAAGATTGAAAAGAAAATAAAAAAACAATAATAATAATCAAAATGAAAATCAAAATCAGATCTACTGAATCAAAAAATGAAATTCTCTCAATAATTGTGCCCTGGTAAACATCAGGAGAACGAGCAGACTTTCGAGAAAGAAAAAATAAGATATAAGCTCAACATTATCTTCCCTCTCGGGGCAACACAATTAGATGACAATACGGTTACAGAGTAGAAATCACGTGTAGAGGAGGATTTACATTCATTAGGCATGTACACGTGCCCTTTAGTGTTTTTGCAGCTATGCCAAACAACTATATACACTTTGAAACAATCACGCATCAATACAGAAAATGATCCTATAAGCGAATTGAAACTAAACCAATCAATCTTTGCACAGCTAAATCTAATCAGTATCAGAATCAGTATCAAAATACAAATCAGAATTTTTAAAATGAAAAAACCAAAATCACAATTAAAGTTGTAATTAAAAAATTTAGGAAAGCAGAAACATAATGCTAATTATTCTCTAGAATCGTCCTCAATCTTGCCGGCAATAAATGTTTTCTTTGTCCGAAATAAAGCCCAGTTTGGCCTGCTTGTTTAAATTAAAGCTTTGAATCTCGTTAAATTCAACTTTCTTGCTTCATTTTTTTAAAAGCTTATAAAGACTTTGATACTCTTTTTCTGTTGGGATATAAAATTTCTAAAATTTCTTCATATCGATTCTCTTCCTTCTCAATCAAACTATTATTTAAACAGTAATCGATTTGACACATTTTTAGAAAACATATAATCAAATTATATTATGTTATCAAATTCGGCTATTTCTCAGTTCCAGTGGCAGAATCAGAGTAAAGAAAATGATAAAGCTGATGCGCTTATGCATTAAACGCGAAGAGCTTGGCATTGTGTGACAAGTTCTTGTTAAAAGTGTCTACTTTGCACTTAATATACGATAACGCTTATATGCACACGACATAAAAACATCGGAGTCAAAAACAGACCGTGTTATAAACGCTATTGCCTTGTAACCTTTATGATTATAACGCTTTTTCGAGGTAATAGCACTGAAGTGAACAGTTTAAATTTTTAGCGTTTTCACGAAACTTAATCGATACGCGAGTCAGACATTTCGTCAATAATGTAAATGCAGAAAAAGACTCTCTTCTCATTTTTAAGTTTGTTTGTTTACTTTGTAGATTTGGTTGTTTTGACTTTACTCAATTAGTAAGATTGAATCGTTTGTTTGTTTGTAACTTAGGTAAAAGATTAAGAATTGATCGCTGCGCAAATATCCTACAGCCCATTAAAATACGCATCCAATTTTTAATTTAACATGGTTTTCAAAACTACGAGAAGAATTTTTTGTAGACACCACAACCTCATACATACGAGGGAGAGAACGAGATTAATTTTAAATATAATCCATTTCAAGTTATAGATCATGAATTCTTCATGACTTTTTTTTTATTCGTCTCCAAACTATGAACTTTTAATGTGTGCAAATGCTATGATATATAAATAAATTCTTCTTCTTCTTCTACTTCTTCTTCTTCTTCTTCTTCAAATGATGAAAAAGGAAGTCTATAGCAAGTACGCCCACAGCGAATAAAATAAACATCACCATTCGATAACATAAGACATTTTTGATCTTATAACGTTAATGAAGAATTTGTGATTTTAATTAAAATCGTGAAATATATAATTTTAATTTACTCTTTTCAAGATCAAAAGATAAAGCGCACCATAATGTGTTAAAATTGAAATGAAGGTTTATGTGCGCTTTATCCAATCAAAAGGGAGGGAGATGAGTCAATCAAAATTTGGCTGGTGTATCAAATCAAACATAAATTTTAGAGTTTAATGATGACGAGATAATAATCAAATTTAGATTTTAATCTCTCAGAGTTTTGATAAACGATATTGCCTTCCAAGATAAAGTTTGTGGTGAGTTTTTATTGATGTACCTTTCATAAATATATACTCACAATGCATTCAAACAAAATGCTCTAATGCATCAACACATGCATTCGATATAAACTACCAAATAATATGTCAAGTCGAAATTGCATCTATTTACTTCCTCTGTATCCTCACACAAGATCTCCTCTCTCTTGATTTCCAATATTACTCTTTATCTGATATTTCCCATTATAGAAACTATAATCTATATGCCTCAAAATATACTTTGAACTTGAAGCAGATAATTAAAAGATTTTATCTGATTAAATGATTCTTCATACACCTGAGATTTATTAGTATTATTATTTAATAATAAAATTTTTCTTTAAAAGTTAAACTAAATTTTGAATAAATTATCTTTTTAAGTTAAAATATTTCATTAAAATTTGTAATTAGATTGTTTTACTTATTTTGAAAATATATATGAACTAAACGCGTCCAATCATAATTATATTTATATGATATCGAACATGTGAATGCCTTGTTATAGATATCTGTTCTACATTTTCTTCCAAACTCGAAATCCAGCCTTTCAGGAACTCGTTTAATTGCAGAGGAAACATCAGGATAATTAACAAAGAACTTTTTTGTTTTGTTTATAACTTTTAAATTTGTCATGCCAAAAGAACAGTCTGTAATACTGTTTGTAATACCGAAAGCTAATTCTTTCTGTTTCCCATTGGCCCGTAAGCATTCAACACATGTTCTACAACAAATATGTGGCGCATAAGACCTCTCTTGATCGACAAGTTTAACTCCAAAATAAGCATGATAACATTTTTAAACAAATTTTGTAATTTTTGACACGTGACCAGGAAATGTTACCTTAGGACAAATATAGTAGAATTGATCGGGACATTTTTCATTCATTTTAGATTCTATATAAAATTGAAAATAAAATGTTTTAAAAAGTGAAAAAATGAAAAAAAAACGATATAAACAAAAATAAAATTGCGTAAAAATAACTTTATGGTATGGACAAAAATTTGAGTCAACTAAAACAAATGAGTGGTATTTTCGAATTCAGCATAAAAATCGCATAAGGAATTGCATGAGAAAAGTCTGGCAGCAAAAATGATGCAGACCAGTGTGTAATGTTTTTCAAAGGATGAGTAAATTTTCACAATATGAAAAGATGGAACCTAGCAATTAAGTATTTACCGTAACTGAAAAATGATTCCTTTTCATGGATATATTTTGTAAGAGTACATTTATTTCACTATACGTAACAAAGCGAAACGGATGCTTAGATAAATATGAGTGTACAATTTTTCATTATCTCCCGTTTGCGTATCCGGGAGAGAGAAAATGGCAAATATTCACATATGCTCAAACTTTTCTCAATTTTTCTTTCTTTTTTGTCAACTCTTTTCCAAGATTGATGCATAGTTATTTCATATATATTTATTGAAATTTTGGATTAGAAGTACGACATTTTTATCTCCCTAATTTCATATATATTTGTTATGATATTACATGATAACTTAATTTGCTATGATACCCTAACCTCTAACTCTATCCCTAGAACCTTTCCATTCAATCGTTTTCAGTCTAATTCCCCGATCTTCTGAATATAACTTAAATTTGCAAATATTTTCCCTACAGTAAATATTTGTGTTTTCATGTCTACTTTTCAGGAAATCTATTCTTTATCCCCCAATGATATTACACATTAACTTGATTCATTAAACTTACCCTAACCATAATGGATGGTAATAAAATTTGTCTTAAACACACAGACACCCCATAAATTGATGACTGTTAATAAAATTTTTGAAAATTATATCTCAAAGCTGTGGAGATGATTGGATGATTGATTTTGCGCAAATTATATTAGCGATGGATAATAATGTTTCTTCAAGCGGTTTTGGCGACTTTGTAGTAGTCTGTACCTTTTAGCGGCAATAGTTGAGTCCAAGGAACTGGTATTTCACCTTTGGATTAGTCAATAGAGGATCTTCGTTTATACGTGGAATATTAGTTTTGAACCTTGTTCTAATTTCATTGATGAGTTAAAGGCAAAGAGAAGCGCAAATTTTAAATGCGACTACCACTTTTGTCGGATAAATATAAAACTAAAATTTTTCAATAGTGTAAAAAGTAAAGAATTTTTGTGCGGAATATAATTTCGTAATTAAAGATCAATGAAATTTAGCTAGAAAGTGCTCGACAAGTAAAAAAATAACATTATAGACTAAATATCTTAAAGTTTAGAAAAGTTCTCACGAATTTACTTTGACAAAAGTTTGTTCTCTCAAAATTATTAAATACTTTACAGTATTTTATGCATACTAAATTTATATTTGCAATAAATTCTTAGCTCTTGACAAATTTTCGCGTTGAATGTTAACGAATGCTCGAAGAAATCTCCTGTTTCTGTCGACAACTGCAAAACTTAAAATTTTGAATATATTAAATTTACATTTTGAATCGACTCATCTTTTCATCACTTAGCGATGTGAGACTTTACCTAGTGAGATTTGGACTTTGCGAAATTTCGCGTTTTATCCCTAATTTTTAAATAACCTTTATCCATTTATTAATAACTAACAAACTAACTAACTTTCAATAAGAATATATTTTAATTTTCTGAATTTTTCTTATTCAAAAAATTCATTTATTTGTTTGAATTTCTTTCTTAATAAATATTTTAAAAAAGTTAGAACATATAAAAAAAATTCCTCACAAATTTATTTTTTATTAAAAAAAATAGTAATTTATAAGTTTTTTTGCATTTCATTTTTATAAAATTTTTAACTTATTAAAATATAGTTCTTTATAAAATTTTCTATAAATTTATTTATTTAGCTTTTTTATTTATTTATCTATTAGTTTTTTATTTTTTTATTTTTTTTATAAATAATAATTTATTTATTTATTTTAAGTAGACAAATATTCTCAATTCGATTAAAATCATTTTTTACATTGAAATTTTGAATTGCTATTATTTTTAGAGTTAGTGAAAGTATCAAAGAGATCAACTTTGAAGAAATCGATAAGCACAGTGATTGAAGTTCTCTTAGGAAAAGAACTTTGAATCTGTGAATCCAAAAACCAAAAAAAATTGACATTCAAAAAAAGTTTAAAATTCAACATACATAAAATATTGATAATAATTGAAAGTACGTAGTTTGTAACAGAAACCCAGGGTTTTGATATAGACAACAAAAATAAGATTTTGTCAAGAGAAGAAAAATGATTCAAATTATAAATTTAATTTACATAATGGATTGAAATTGATAAGTTTAATGGATGCTGATAGAAATATCAGATTTCTTGAACAAAACAAAATTTCTTCGATGAAACCTAAGTCACAAAGATTTTGTAATGAACTAAAAAGTGTTTTAATCTAAATATGTAAAAAAAAGATAAATTTCTGTTTTATCTACGAAATCTAGTTTTGGGAGTTGATAAAATCTCGTGTTTCCTTCTGAAATAGGAAACCTAGAAAGGACTATTTTCTCGATATGCATCAACGTGAAGTGCATGATAAAATTTCAACAACACGAAGAAATAACTCTTGCATTAGCGTATATTCCGCAGAAATGGGCCATTTGAATTGGGAAGATTTTTTTTAAATAAGGCGCTTATGTTCTGGACAGCTTGTTGGTATTACCCAGTAAGAGATAGAGCTAAGAAATTAAGGAGTTAAAAAATATGTTGTTCAAAATTAATATTTTGAAGATAAAAAAGTAAAAGAAAAAAATTCTAAAGTTTCACTAAATTTAATAAAATCTTTTGACACGAAAAACAATTAGGAATAGAAAAACACTTTATATTTTGGTATACATTGATGACGTGAAGTTTGGTTTCCTATTTTGAATCTCGAGAAAGGAAAAGTGCAGAATGATGAATTCAAATACTTCTTATTGCAAAAATAATAAGACTTGCAATAAACTCTTTGTCTGTACATGTGTAACTTGAAATTCTATTCCGATAACAAATTTGTCAATTAAATTCATTTTTTCAGTCCTAATTAGATTTTGCACCGATTCTCATTTTAATCAGAAGAATAAATTCTTGTTCCGCGGCAACAAATGTGTGTGGAAGAATATTGGCAAAATATCTTACGTTTGCTAAATTCTGGAAAAGGAATTCGTTCTGAAGACGTTGGAAATTTTTACACTAAGATGTTCCAGAATGAGCAGTTCTTTGACTAGTAGTATTATTTACTGCATTTTATCTCTGCAAGCACAAAGAGAAGTCTAAACATTGTTCAGAAAATGTAGGATGACACAAAAATTGATTAAAAAAATTTTAGATTGCGTATTTTAACTTTGAAAATAACAGTTTCAGTAAGATCAAGTGTATGGCAGCATCCATCGCAAACTTTTTAAAAGATTAACTAATGGATTGATTAGTTAGATAAATAACCAATTTTCATATACCTACTTTTCTAATTCACTGCTCTACCCAAAGCACACCGCTATCATAATCTTCCACTGATCACTGACTATCCAGTCAGATGGTCAACTTTTGCAAAGAGGTTTCTTTCTTGTTGTTAGTGCTCTACATACACATGGTATATAGGAAAGCGTATTGCAAAGTAAATGTAGTTTTTTGTCACTTGAAAAATGGCATTCATAATTTTCAGAATTATTTTTTAGTTTATAAATGTGTCTAAAATTGCATAAATTCACACACGCCCCAAATGTATGCTCTTAATCCACACCCGTCTAAATTGTTATTTAGTTATAGATAGAATTGTTGAGAAAAAGCACTAATATAAAAATTAATTAAAAAAAAAATTTTCTAATCGTACTAGCTAACGACCTGTCTAAGCATCAAGACTCTCATCAAACTCAAGACTCATCAACTTACAACACATAATACTCTCGTTATAATATAGATAAAGTTTCCACCAAGTATTATACATTAATACCTTATGCGAAAGAAGAAAAGGGAGTCAGGCCACTTTATATATAAATTCCAGAAGCATGTACACACAGGGCTCATATAGTAATGCCAAAATTTAAAAAAAAATGAGAAACTAAAAATCTTAAGTTGATGAAGTGTGTGAAAGTGTAATAGAAATACACGAAGATGGAAATCAACATCAGAAATTAAAATCCCAAAAATTAAAGTCCCCTCATGCATAAGCCTAGCATATATACTCTAAAGTCTAAAGTCTGAAAGTGATTCGATACAGAACCAACCTGAAAAACAACCAACCCAGGATTATTCTGGGTTTATCTATTACTTCAAAAAATAATCCTTGTTTTTCATTTGCTAATTTCACAGCCTCAAAAATGTAGTTTGGAAAAATCCAGCTGCAAAAATAATGATTGATTGATTGATTATTATCATTCTCGTTTTAGTAAAAAATTTTCTCCCCAACTTTTATGTGTTTTCATATTTAACATTATTGTAAGGAAAAACAAAAAATCGAGTTCATAAACATATAAATTTTATAATAAATGACAAATAATAGCCTATCTAAGTCACCACATGGGCACGCGGAAAAACTCAAATATTTTATTTCTTTGCAGGTGATACTGATAATAAGAAGCAAAACTTTTAAAATCTCCACTAAAAAAGTGAATAAATAATTATTAGAATAAGGATTGAAACACAAAGAAATGAATTCACAAAACTTTGCTTGGAATCATTTTCAAAAAAAGTCTTTAATTTGAAAACTTCAAAGAAGTTTGAAGAGAAAAAAACAAAATTATAAAAAAATAAGTTAGTTGCTTATTAAGTTTATATTTTTATGTATAACAAGGAGCTTTTGAATTTTTAGTGATATAAATGTCAAATTCAAAAAGCATTTCATAATTTTATGCTGAATTATTTTATCAAAGTGCAAAGAGATGCAAAGAGATTGTTGGACATGTATGAAATTGTATGTGAAGAAATCATTTTAAATAAATACTTATAAATAAATTCAATACTACGATGATTTTATAAGCGCTGAGCCTTCTTTAATTAATTTCCCACGGCCTAAGTATGCGCACTTGTGAACAGTGCAAAGTTTTCGCAGTTCATCAGAGCACTGAAGCATTTAAATTTTAGGGGTTTTGTTGCCAATGAGAAGCTCTTGTTGCTTCGCTCAATCATTGGCGCCACGTGCTTCCAAATTGGCGATAAGAGAAGGAAGAAAGAAATCTTCTCACAAAGAGTGAGAATCGTGTATGCAAATCCTGTGCTCAATTATGATCATTATCAAAGACTTGATTGCTTTTCGTATCAGAAGAGAAGCAAATGCTGAAGCACTGCTCTCGCCCCTATCCAGAGACTAAGCGTCTCTCCACGAGCACTTCCAGGCATCATGTATGTGTGTGTGTGTGTGTGTGTCTGTGTTTGAGTTTGTGGGTGTCATTGACTTTCTCACTTTGCTTACTTTTCTAAGGTGCATTATCATTGGCAGAGCTAAATAATTATTAATTAAAGGTTGGAGAAGGGGCACACCATTATTGCCTCACTATTTTTTTGGAAGCGCCATAACCAGAACTCTATGGATACATCTATGTACATATACTCTCTAGGCAAAAATCAATCTATGGTGTAGATATTTGCTAAAACTCACCATCTACTATCTGCGTAATGATGATGAATGAAAGTTGTATTAAAATTTTAAGACAATCAAGCTTTATATATTGTTTGTATGTATATATAAATATGGAAGTAATTTATTTATAATTTTATAAATTTATTTTTATATACACGAGATAGAAGAATCAGTGAAGCGTTTCAAATTCTGTGCCATTAATTTTTAAGGATATATATATTTTTATTTATCTGTATATATGAATTCCAGCATAAAAATTAATCATGCGAGTGAATGTATGAATAAATCATAATTCCTTTTTAATTTCCCAAAACACATTATTACTACGCTCTTTCACAGAGAGCGAAAAAGAAAGTCGATCAAAAATATGAGGATAATTCGCCCTCTCTATTATCATCAATAAATACCAATATCCATCCATCTATAAATATTTTTCCCCATTTTGCTTGCAAACAACTCTCTTATATACGAGGGTTTCAAAATTGAATTAAAAAAAATACCTTTTCGGAAGTGTATTCGCATTGCGTAGTAGTTAGCCTGGCGTCGGTACAAATACAAAAATGCTATAACATTCAAACTTTCAATTTTTTCACTCAAACCAAGTAATAGAAATGACGAAATTAACATTTTTGCGTCTAGCGAAAAGGTATGTTTATGTTTACGATTTTGTTGCTTTGGTAATTTTTCGTTATATATATTCTTACAAACCCGAATGTGTTTTGTCTTTATTAAAAACATATGTTTAATGGCATAATAAATAATTGCCATAATAAGTTAGAAAGAAGAGAGGTAAAAATGCTTAGTCAGTGAGAAGAAATTCCTGAGTATTTAAAATATTGCAAAAATTTAATTTAAATGTTAAACCACGTGGGTATTTTTGAGCCAATCAGATCGCAGTTATTTGCGCAGTTAATTTGAATAATCAAAATATCATAAAGTAATCTTTAAAATAATTTATTCAATTATACGCTATTTTGAATGGTTAAAGGTAAATATTATTCAAAAAAAATATCCAATCATATCAAAGAGTTTGCCTAATTCGCACTGAGATAGATTAATAATTGTAAACAATTTTTCCTTTATAAATGGATGGGTAAAAAATAAATAAATCTCAATATTATTTATAAAAATGTCTTTCCATTGACAGCTTATTTTACCATAAAATTTCAACCAAAATGTTTATGTAAGTTTCAAGGGTTATCAATATCATATCAATTGTAGAATATAGATCATGAAACAACTAGATTATAATTATTCAAAATCATATTCAGTATAGATGTGGAATATTTAAAATCAATTCACATTTATTTTCGAAGTTATTTATGCCGTGCCTCTTGACCTGACTTATGGGTTAGTTTTTTCAATAAAAAATTATTTCTGATACAGTACATTTCAATAAAAAATTTGTTTGAAGGTTTTATGAAGTTTAATTAATTTTTATTAATTAAATTAAAACAAAAACAATATCTATTTAAAATGAGTAAGGAAAAGTAAAATACGATAATAAAAAAAATACAATGAAATAAATAAGAGAGAAAAATTTGTCGATAAAATGGTAAAATTCACAGTTCATAAACAGAATTGAAAGAAGTTTTCTAATCAAAAACGTAGCATTAGAAAAGAAAATGCATTTTTCAAATGAAGTATCATCCCAAATTTCACGAAATTTAATTTTAAAATTTTTTAAAAATTCAAAATTTTTGGTAAACTCTGGTCCTTATTATATTAAAATTTATATTGAAATTTTGATGAAATTTCTGGTTTTATGATGGCTCTGTTTTGAAACCAAGGTTTCTGTGAAAATACTGCATTAAAAGACTTGTCACTCAAAAAATATTAAAGTTGTTGCTATTTCCAGAAGTTATGCATTTTACCCAAATTAATTTATCATTTTTTTCAATGAGCCAGTGCAGAGTGATGGAGGTTGCAAAACAGGCTTTTTTTTATAAAACGGGAATTTCTGCTTAGAAAAGTCAGTGTTTGACTGAACTAAGATAAAATCGTCATCTCAAGGGGATATATTTATTAGTGATAAAGAAGTAAAAAAGGAAAAATCAGATAATTCATCATAGCGCTTGAAACACAAGAAAGTGGAAAACGTTTGTTTTTTTGCATAATTTTGCTTTCTTTGAAGCTTTCGAACACTTCAATGAGATGAAGGGGCGGAGTCTTTGAGAAATGACGTTGATCAGAGACGAGACTCACAATCTCGAAGCGATCTCTATTTACACGCATTCATTCATGCTAGGCGAAAGCGAAACTCGAGCTCTTCTCTTCGTGACCTTATCTCGTGATCTCTTTCTCTTCACATTGAACTTTGAGGGGGACAAAGGAATGCTGGGGAAATGGGGAGACGGCACTGATGCCTGCAAGATAGGGAAAACTCGACCATCTGATTGGTTGCTCATCTTCACCCTTGATTGACAGCTAATTTGCCACATAAACAGCACACACACACACACTTTTTCTCATGGCTATTATATTTCATGGAGGATAATAATAAATAGTGCTTGAGAGAGGGAGATATATCTGGAACATGGTTGTATCTTGTTGTCTGCGTGTTTGTTTTGTTAAGTTTCTCCTTTCGTAGACGAGTGTATCATGTTTTTGTCTTGATACTTTGACAACGCCACCAAACTCACGGGATCGTCTTTTTCTCAAAGAGGGCATGAATCGTCATTAGCAAACGTTAATATTAATAAATACAAGAAATGCTTTTCATTGTGTCAGTGAGATGGCCGACACAAACTTGACTCCACTCCCATTCATAGAGACACAGACAGTAGCCACCCATTCAGTACTTGAATGCAGACAAGAGTATGGCTGGCCGCATGAAAGACATTGCTGGGCGTGGCGTCAGACGAGAGCTTTCTGATGTTTTGGCGTTCCCCTCAAGTACTCGTAATTCCATTAAGGCTTGAACGCTCAACATACATCTTGTGGTAGGAGGCGGTTCAGCATTAGAAGATGTAATGAATCAAAGATATTATTAATGCTATTGTAAATATCAAGATCACACTCACTCAAATGTAAACATTGCAAATTCACTTGCATCTTCTAATGCTCTCTTAGCTGGCGCATTCACTACATCAGAAATCAACCAAAATCTCTCATCTTCTCCTACAACACAAACTACATAAATAGGATTTCCAAAAAATTTTAATTAATTGTATACACACATACGTCCCTGTTTGTATGCGAAAATTCGGTGTTAAGCCTTTGACTGGAAAGTTCATTTTTGTTATTTAAATTTTTATGTTAAACTAAAAATAGTTTTCCAGATATTACAATATAAATAAAGCATATAAGACGAAAAATTGCATGAATATTCATTCAGGTATATATATAAACAAAAATATATAGTATTATAAAGTAAAAAAAAATTCTTAGTTGTTGGTATCCAAGGCAAGAATAATGTCCCATAGATGGACAAATGTTAAAGATAGGGACGCTTGGGAATCGAACTCAGACCAACTGGATCACGTTCTGACCTACGTTCTGACCACATAAACCAAGAAAAAATATTTTTGATTGAATTTGACGCATCACTCCTTTATTATTTTTATATGTTATCGTGTGTTTCAGCTTTGTTTATAAAATTTGAAATCATCATCTCTTTTATTGCTCTTTTTTTGCATTAGAGAATTGCATACACAAATTTGAAAAGTGATAGTCAATAATAGTTCATTTACAGTATTTTGCATAAGCATAAAATGAGCTACTTTCAATAAAAATTTTCTATCCAAGTCCCAGAAAATTTGTCAATATTTATTTCTTCATTTAAATGATCATTATTATCAAATCTATTATTTCACTATTATTTTCTTTGTTTGAAGAAAAACTTAACTTATATAAAGTTTTGCAAAGTTTTGTCACATATAATAAATTTTTAATACCCCCTCCTCTACCTCCTATTATAGCATAACCTCCCTATTTTTATAAGTGTTTTTAGCCATATTGAACAACCCCTACAACTTTCCAAAAAAGCACTACCTATTATATACCGTGTGTTACCCGATTTACGTATTTTTTCGCGTTTATCCCAGATCATCTGAGATTTAGTAACGGAATCCCAGGCATGTGCTTCTGGTATTTAAGAATTTCCTATTTTTCTCAAAAGCATGGATAATAATTATTTTTAAGTCAAGTCAATTTAAGAATGGAATGTCACATTCGAATTCATCCTCACGGATATCATGGTCTCTTCCGCAATGAAAATTCAGGATCAACATGAGCTTCCATCCCACAAAAATCGTAGAAAGCCCGCTTGCACTGAATCGCTATAACCATTGAATTAGTGGAAAAACTAATTGGGTTAAATTTGTTGGATTTATTAAAGTTAGATTTCCTTGATGCGGTTTTGATAAACTTTTGCAACCAATAGTCAAAATAACCAATATTTGAATTTATTTTTTTTTAATCTCAGATATATGAATGTACTACATATTCATTGATAGATAAAAATTTTGAAACCGATTCACAGTCAACTCACCCTAACCAACAGGCCCCTTTGTAATACAAAAACTCAAACTAATTAACCAACAAATTAATTAACTAAGTAACCAAAAAGAAACAAATTAATTAAAAAATAATTGTAGACCAGTTGATAAAATTGATTTGCCACGAGTTGACCAGATATTCCCCTTAAATAAAGCATATAAGACGAAAATTGCATCATTCTATAGCTTGCCAGATTATTTATTATGCATAACATTTTTTCTTTTAAATTTTTTTCGTGTGACAAGAATCTAATTGGCTTGCTCCACCTTCTTTTTATATTTAAGATTATTTTTATAATTCTTTTTTTAAATAAAAAAAAAAAAAAAAAAAAAAATGAAGAAAAAAAAATCCCTTCTCCAACTCCCTCAATATTGCAAGTAGAAAAGTATAATAAGCTAGCTTAAAGCGTTTACTGCTAAATATGTCAAAACTTAATTAGTAGGTTTTTCAACTTTGCCAAAATATAATAAGCATCTTATCCCTACCCAAACTTTTAAAAGCATGACGCGTAAATGTCAACCCGATAACTCCACCCCAATATTTTCCTTCACGAAACTTTCACCCCAATAATTTTTCATTTTAGGTCATTTTTGCTTACCGGAAAACTGTTCCAGATTTATTTGATAAATCTTTGAAAACTTTAAAAAATAAATGATTAAAAC
Source organism: Nectonema munidae (assembly GCA_030549495.1). NCBI lineage: Eukaryota > Metazoa > Nematomorpha > Nectonematoida > Nectonematidae > Nectonema > Nectonema munidae. Next base: position 86,968 of record JAUIRK010000764.1, read on the forward strand.
CACTTTTCTTTTTCCTTTCGATGAAAAGTTGTATGAAAGATACATGGGTGTAAAAGAATAATATATTTGTATGATATAAAAGGAATAGAGATGTATCATCGGATATATCCGCATCCGCAAAACTTTTTACATCCCCTTAACATCTTCATCCGCGGATCATTTAAATTTTAACCTCCGCAATTTCCAAACATTTTTCTTCTTTCTATATACCACAAAGTTTTTTCCCTAATTTTTTAAATTTATACTTTATCCAAAAATTTTATAAGATAACACATACACATTGGAATCTTCTCTCAAAATGTTTAGGAAGCATAAACATGTGTTTGCTTAGAATAGCAATTTTGATATTCGCATTATCATCAGCTAAAAAAATTTATTATGACATCCGCATCGACTAGATTCTAGAATGTCAAATTTGATACAAAAAATTCACATCCTATATATCTCTAAAAAAGAAGCAATTAGAGGCAATAGAAATTTTGAATATCAACGCGTTTATTTTAAGGAATATAAATGCGGATTATTTCACTCTAATTTTTTTGAGCAAACAACGACTGTTTTGCTTATTGTAGCAAACAATAGTGGAGTGAATTATTGGGGGATGGAAATTTCGTAGGGTGCAGTTTTCGAGGAGGAAAATTTTGGGGTGGAATTTTCGGGGTGAAATTTACATAGAACGTTTAAACGTGTGAGGCGATTTGATATACACAATTAATATTTCAGTATAAGGTTCACAAAATTTTCTATGCAATATTTTCTGGTGACTGCGTATATATCTCAATTTCACTGTTTATGCACAAAGAGCTCTTGACAAACGTGGTATTGAAGCGCTTAAAAAAATTAAAAATTCCATTAAAAAGTTATAAAAAATATAAAAAATGATCAAAAAAATCAATATCTATACTCATCACAACAATACTCAAGATAGCCAATACATATAAATGTTTTCGATATATATATTAGTAGCTTGGTAAAGCTCCGGAGCATTATATATGCCTAAGGAGATCCGAAAAAGATTCTATGTATATTTATTTGTAAAAAATCTGAGATCAAAAATGGCATATCTTACAGTTTTTCAAATGATATATATTTTTTTCAGATTGGTATATTTATTATTTTTTGAATAAAAACAACACACATCTACAGCTCTGGTACAAAGGTATCACAAAAGCCGATCTTTGCTTAAACAGTAACTTCAAGGAATACTATTTAGTACATTGCTTCCTATATGCAGCTTTTTGAATGAATTTTCTGAGAAATGTGTATGTTAATGAAATGCTTATCAGATCAAATGGAACAAGAGAAAACAAGTAGAATTCCTCCTTTCCACCAAATTATGCACACAGCGCACATTTTTTGTATCTAAAAAAATGAAAATGCTAAACAGATTCCGCATGTATAAAACTGCCAAAAAATGTTCCTTGCAACAAATGTTCTTTGCTCTTCGAATTGCGAGGCAGCCTACAACTGCACGTGACACACAGCTTTATTGATAAACGTATTGATATTTACTTCTATCCCTCCATTTCATTATCTCATTTTAAACTTTGATAGTATTGATGCTATAGTAAGAACTTAGAGCTTCATGACACTGTGTTATGAAAGGTTGTGTTTGCAAATATTGCTAATGTAGGTGGCAATGTCAATTCTCTCTGCCTTGGTATTTTATGCATTTTGCTGATTGAATAGTAAAATGACCTTATACTAATACAACTGCTTGTTGTATAATAATTCATTATAAAACTTCGTCTTTATGCAAAAAACTTTTCAAAAATTTTTACCAAATAAAAGACAGTATAAACCAGCGTTTCTCAGTAGGAGTTTCAGGAATCTGTAGGTTTCCCCGAAAGTTTCCTAAAGGTTATGTCAGAAATAGTGGAATAAACGAAAATGTTTTTTCACATTGCGGTTTATATGTTTTTGAATGAAATCTTTTCAATGATCTAGAGGTACAAAATGTACACACAAGAGTTTTGAACAACTTTTATCTTTTTAATCTAGTAAAAGAGGAATCATACATTTATTAAATGTAATAATGTTTAGATAAAACTATTTATTTGCTTTTCCAAAAAAAAATGAGTCTATTAATAATAAGTAGTGTTCAGTTTAAACATATGTGAGCGGTTTATACACCGACGTGTTGGAAAAAAAGTTAAGAATCAATTTTTACCTTCAATCGAATTCTCTTTTCTTTCATTCTCAAACACTGTGATAAAAAAACTATTACATGTGTTATTAAAGTTGGCTAAAAAAATGTTTAACAGATATAGTCTATGTCTAACCCAAACCTTCGCAATCGTACGTCTTTACTAATGTAGCTTTTCTGTTTTGGGCCGGTGGAAACTTCCGAAGCTTAGCTTATTTCCTAACACAAGCAAACATTCACTCTAATATTTGGCTCACTTCTTGATTTGATCTTCATGCCTTTATTTCAATTTCTCTATAAATATAAAGGTAATAAAAAAATAGTACAAAGTCTTTATTATAAGATACATTTTCGACAACCATGGTCATCAACAGATCTTGACTACTGCCTACATATTTCTGGTAAATTCTTAAAAAAGGCAATTTAAGTAGAGGGTCATTTAACTCTTTTTGCTCAAACACACCAAAATCATCATATATATAGATAAAATACCGGAATCCAAAAACTATTTTGCACCACCAAAATTTCTTAACTGGTGCAACTTCACTTTGCATGCAACAATTAGTGTCAGAAATTTTCAATCGTTCACCACCTAAATTCTCGATATGCAACTTAAACCAACCCGCCATGACACTCACCTTTCAGCTTACTTTGCTTTTTTTTTGTTCAATTGCAAATACTGTGAGAAAGTATTTTGTGAAATAAACAAACCTAGACACATATCTGTTCACAAATTAAATACCATGGCGTCCATCAAAATAGATGTATAATTCCAACAGTAGTAGGACTTAAAAAAGATATGATTGCTATCCACGTAAAGAGATATATCCATTGCTTTCTGGATAACTAGGGTTGGAGAATAAAGGATATTTTCGTTTAATTGTTTTTTATCTCTAACGTTTTTCTTGTTTGTTGAAAAGTAACGAAAATTTCATCTAATGCAAACGAATACACATATTTATATTCAAATGATATATAGTTTAATTTTATAAACCGGTTTATTACAAAAAATGAAAAAATCAACGCCAGCTGATCTCCGGTTTTTAACTGAAATCGATAGAAATTCAATAAATTCGTCAGCTTTGACTGGTACTTAACTTGTTTATACTCATTAGGGAATCATTTTCCTCTATTAATCAAATTTTTCCATTTTAAATATTCAAAATCATGACCTTCTCATATTCTATGTTTTCTTAATGTGTAAAATTTAAATCAATGATTAGAAAAAAGTTTATTGTCTAAAATTATAAGATCAATAATTTTTACAAAAAAACTCAAATAAAATATATAGACAGATAAGGAATTTTCAAGGCGAAAAAGAAAATATAGTAGTTTCAACCTTTGGTATAAATATAGTTTGACATTTTTATTTCAATTTGACTTATTTTATGGTGAAATTTAAAAAAAGTTTAAACTTAAATTTGTGAAAAATTGTAATAATACAAAAAATATTTGTAAAAAATTTTAATTTGAAAAGCAAAACTTTTTTCAATAAAAAAGCTAACATAGCGAAATCAAACAAATCATCATTGAAAAAATACATAAAAGCTTATGATGTATATCAAATTCGCTTTTATCTATTCATAAACTGCACCCTATCCAAAATATCATTCCCGTAATAAAATCGCCTTGCAAAATGTTTTCTTAAGGTTGGTTACGCAAATTTTGTTTATAGATGATGATACCTTTTACATAAAATTCATTCTATCGAAATGAACTTTCTTATTTACACTCAACTTTTTTATCATTGGATTAGAATTTTATAATTAGTATGCAAACAATTTATCTAAAAATTATAAAACGAGCTTGTAAAGAACCCAAACAAATGATGGAGTCCAATTCTCAAGAAAACCTATCACCTGTAAATCATAATGTAAATAGCCATTTTAGAAAACTATTCATTTAACTATAGTTAAATATGATTAATTAATTGACTAAATGCTATACGTTTTATTGTTTTTACCCTTTTTTGAAAATTGGAACTAGTGGAGAGAATAAAGGGGAAAACAAGTTCATTTTAGAATGGAAATATAAATTAAAACGACGAATAAATGGGTGAATAAGGAATTTGAAGTAAGAAAATAATAATAGATGAATAAGTAAAATAATGGGGCAAAATGCATTTTCTGCTTGACAAAGCGAATAAACTGCGCTCGCTCAGTGACTATTGCATTGTCGTTGTGAGGAATTAGTGTGATCTCTTGCACTCTTCGACATCCCATCACTATCGACACTTTCTCAATTCAATTCTAAAGACTGTCAGTGCAAAGAAAAGAGAAACAGCACCCTAGAAAGAATGAGAGCAAAAGTTAAAGAGATTGATGCCAAATAAAATCGAAACACTTCAAGAATTTATGTGCAAACAAAGTTTTAGGCTGAGAAATGGTATAAATCAAGATTGTCATTATACTTTGATTAGTGGCTTTTCCTTTTGTCTACTTTTATCGTTATAAATCAAAAAAATTGTGATAAAATGGCAGGAGCTTAATTTTTGATGATGATGATGATGATGATGATGATCATGGTCTTGATGATTCAGATTATAATGGAGATGATGATTCTTGATGATGATGATGATGATGATGATGATGATGATGATGATGATGATGATGATGATGATGATGATGATGATGATGATGATGATGATGATGATGATGATGATGATGATGATGATGATGATGATGATGATGATGATGATGATGATGATGATGATGATGATGATGATGATGATGATGATGATGATGATGATGATGATGATGATGATGATGATGATGATGATGATGATGATGATGATGATGATGATGATGATGATGATGATGATGATGATGATGATGATGATGATGATGATGATGATGATGATGATGATGATGATGATGATGATGATGATGATGATGATGATGATGATGATGATGATGATGATGATGATGATGATGATGATGATGATGATGATGATGATGATGATGATCATGATTTCAATTTAAAATGGGAGTTATATTAACTTATTTCATAACTCTGCCTATCTATCCATTGCAGTCAAAACATTAAAATGAAAAACCTTAGTGAAATTTGTTGTTTACCTTTGAAAAAGAATCATTGCTTTAGTTGCGAAGACTCGATCTTGCGTGTAATAAAAAGAAAAGAAAGTTCCTATTCTTTTTATATTTCCTTCAGAATCTACTGCTTCTCATAATACTCCCTTACAAAATGCTAACCTCTATGGTATTACTCTTTTTTTTGTATATTTATTCCAAATTTAACAGAATTTTGGCTAAAATTCCTTTGCGAAGTATTTTTGAATAATGGCCTTATGTCCATTTTTCATACTTAATTAAATTGTCTAACCATCAGTGCCATATTTTCTATAAAAATATTGTTGTCTGATACATAAATTTAAATGGTCACTTGTATAAGTAATACTGCAAATTTACAGCAAATATTAATCTCTTATGCAAATAGCAGTATAAAATATTTAGTTTTATAAAGATATACTGTGCTCAAAAACCTAAAAGTATTATGTCCACATTAGTTATTGCAATCGCTTTCATTAAAAATTGGGATTAATAAGAATTACAGTTGGATTTTCGTTCTAGTCACTAGATATTTGTGCGATATTTGTGCTTGATCCCAATCTTTGTATTTTTCTCCTGGTATCTTAAAATGTAAGACGAATTGATTAATAAAAAGAGGAAAAATTTCGTAGTTCAAATATATGCTGTTCAAAATTGAACTAGAATTTAATTACTTAGTTAATTAGTCTTCTTCAAAAAAATTTCCTATATTAAAAAACACACTTTAGCTTGAATTTAACTCTTTAAAAATTTATCCAATATGGCGATTAACACACAAAAAAAAAAAAAAAAAGCTAAAATATATGAATTATACTTAACTCAACGTAACAAAATCACAACGGATATATTTATATTATATATTTTTAAAAAGTTATGGTCATTTTTTGTTAATAATTTTTATATAACATTTTAAATTCTATTTAGTCTTTTTGCAAATCTATTTTGTCCTTTTATAATTCTATTATGTCCTTTTGCGATTCTTTTTTGTCCTTTTACAATTCTATTTTGTTTTTATGGAATTCTATTTTGACCCTTTGTGCTTCTATTTTTTTCTTTTTTATTTCTATTTTGGCTTTTTGCAATTTTGTTTCTTTCAACTTGTTTCAAATTTTTGTTTTTCATTTGTTATATTATAAAAATATTTTTTTATTTTTGGATATTTTGACTATTGACCCCTTCATAGAACATTTGTCCTCACATCGACCCCCACCCCCATATATAAATGTTTCATAAAAACATTAATCAATGTCCAACAATTAAGAGAAAAAATACAAACCAAATATGTTTCATATATCCTATGCTATACAATGTCCTAAGATATGTTTTAAAAGAAAAAAGAGATTTATTACTCTATAAAGTAAAAAAAGCCTAGCACAATTTTATAAGTTTGTCTAAAATCTGTTATGGACCCCCCGGGGTCGTTATCGACCACTTTGCCTACCCTTGATTTACACCAGGGTTGCCAGATAACTTTCAATCCATTAAGCCAAATAACAACTGAAAAAAGCCAAAAAAAAGCCAAACACAAAAAATTTTATTAATATACTCTAATCAATATTAGAAATTAAAATTCTAAAAAATTTCTGAATTAAAAGTTTCCTCGCCGTATGTATTCTGAGAATTAAACTTCTCCATCATCAAGGATGTGGGAACAAAGTCTTTGCAACATTTTCCCGAAAAATATAACTCTGTCTTAATTCTAATTAGAGCATCAAGAAGAAACAGTTCAGTTCTATTTCTTGCTTTATTTTTGACTGAAGATACTAGAGAAAAAATTCTTTCAACAACTGCATTGCTCACCGGTGTAATTAAGCAAGTTAGAGCATACTCAGCCAATCCTTTAAATTCTTCATGTTCAAAAACACCTATCCAAAAACTTTCTGTTTCGTTATTCAGTCCTTTTTCGTTAAATTGTCTGTCATTTTTCCAGTCAGTAAACAGTATTTTCCTATACTGCTCTTCAATAATATTGATTTTACCTTCATCTATCAAATAAAGAAAGGGTAAATCTTTGAATTTAGGCCGAATAACTTGATTCAGTATACACACTGGACTAAGTAATGATAATCCCTTGAATATGTCAGATGTTGCAGGAAGTCTTGTACTCACTTGATTAAGAGCTTCTTCAAGCATTTTCGCACATCTTTCTTTAACTTGCTTCAACTCATAGTCACTTTTACTCTTTTCATTTGGGCTAGAAACTTTTTCAAACTCATCTAAGAATTTTATACCTTCTTTTACCTCGACCATACTAAGTTGTAGCAGCCTATCATATTTGATGCCCCATCCGAAGCAAATCCTATACAGTTTACCAATCTTTGCCCACAATTTTCACTTCATTTGAAATTGCTGAAAACAAAGTTTGGCCAGTCGATTCATGAACTGAGACAAACCCTAAAAATACTGTGTTAATTTTTTTCTTTTTGATGCTAAAATATCTAACTAGAATGCATAAGTTTTTTTGGGTCGATATGTCTGTAGATTCATCAACAAGAAGTGCAAATTTGGTGTCAATAAAATCTTCTATGAAATCTACTTTGAGAGCTGGTGAAATAACATTTTTAATTAAGCAGGAGCACTTTGTTCTATGAATACTAATATGTTCTAATGTACTGTTTTTTCCATATGAGCTTATAATTTCACTCAAATGATCAATAGTTGAAATAGAACAATGACAAGCCATATTGACTGCCAACTTAAGTTCAGCTTCTTTGACGGTGTAACTTTTCTGAGATAATTTTATAACTTTCAATTGACTTTGACTCGGAGTCAAAATTTTGGACTTGTGCTTCTCAGATTTTTCGTGATTAGAAAGATTACTTTGTCTTGGAGCAATAGTAGACAGGCATAATTTACAGAAAGCAGATTCTGAATTTTCGTCTTTTTTACACCAAGAAAATATTTTTTCCCATTTTTTGTTGTACTTTCGATTATCATCATAAGAAGGCTTCCACTTTTTAGAAAACATGACAAAGAATCAACAGCTCTAAATCAATTTACGAAGTATTATATCTAAAAAAACAAAATTATATATATTTTCAAAAATTTTAACTAAAAAATAAATGTTATAATTTTTAATTATTGTACATTAGAAAGAAAAGTTAAGCAAAAATGTTAAAAGATCTAAAGCCAAAAATCTTGTAGGAAAAAATATTTCATCTAACATCTAATACTGAAATACCTTAAATAATAGTTTGATGCATTTATATAAAAGGTTCTAGTTTAAAATGAGAAAACTTATCAAAGTTATAGATGAAATGGAAGTTTGGAGCAAAATTTAACGGAAAAGCCAAAAAAAAAAGCCAAATAAGAGAAAAGCCAAAAAAAATTTAAATAAGCCAATTGAAATGAAAAAAAGCCTAAATCGAGCTTTTTGGCTTAAAAAAAGCCAACCTGGCAACCCTGATTTACACGATGAAATTTTTTTTATATTTTTGCAAAAAATGAGAGAATAAATCATTTCAATCTTTAATTTATTTACCAAATAAATCTTATTTTCCTTCATTATCATTTTCAAACACTAAATTTATAATGTGATATCAATATATATTGTATATAAATATAACATATGAAAAAAATGGAGAAAGGCAAAATAGAACTAAAAATAGTATATTTAACAAAACAAATTACCCTTAACTCGAAATAATTATTTTGAAAATTTGTAAAAATATAAAATTTAAATTACATTATGTTCTTCCGTTAACAATGAGTTTCACCTGGGAATTCTTTTAAAAAAATTGAAACTTTAATGATTTTAGGTTGTAATTTAAAATACAGTCAAACCTGCTTTAACCGCCACCTGTCAATAGCGTCCACCTCTTATAACGGCCATTTAAATATCCCCTGACAGAATTACTACACAATACACCCTGTGAATAGCAGCCACCTGCTAAACGTGACCAACGTCCACTCTTTGATGTAGTTAACCGCTAAGCTGCCACGAAGTATTTTGCAAAGAAATATCAAGTGAAGGATAGATTATCTTGTTCACAAGTTACAGCTGTATCTTCCAACCAAAGACATATAATTGTGCATATGTATTGGGTTATGGGAGAAAAGTGTGAAGCACATAGACACATATGTACTTTCATTTGTAGAACTTAAATCAGTAACAAAAGTTTGAGCGCTTTTCTCTTCTATGCAGTCTACATTCGAGTGTCATCCTTTAGAGAGCCTTGTACTTGAGGAAACAAATCGTCATAATTCGATGCGTGTCCGTGATTCATTTTTCATTACACATAAACATCTGTTTAATTCATTCATTTGCGTGTCGTCAAGTATTTCCATCCTATTCTATAACATGAACGCCTAACTTTCTCATTTGTTATATAAATTCCATTTATTCTGATATGTCTGCAAACACTCCAAAGTCTTCTAAAATTCGCAATTCACTTTCTCTTGAACAAAAGATTGAGGTGATAATGATGCACGAAAAAGAAAAGTTAAGCACACGTTCCATTGTTCAAAGACTTTTTATTGGAGGACTCCGTTGCAGTAAAACTGAGATTTTAAACATTATATAGAATAAGCAATAGTGGATTGATGAATTTCAAAATAAAAGACCAAACGGATCGTAAGCAAAAAGCACGAAAAACGTCAAACGATCAATTAAACGCAATCCTTTATGAATGGTTTAAAGAAAGTTCGTCTAGGTTGCTACATTTGCGCAGTCCTCTGCTTCAGGAAAACAGTTGAAACTTCAAGATTTTAAAACTTCAAATGGTTGGCTAGAAGCCTTTCGTCGTAGGCATAGCATAGCGTTCCGTAAGATGAATGGAGAAAGTGGCGGAGTTGATAAGAATGTTGTAGAATACTGGAAGCAGAAGCTACCCAAAATCGGTTTCAATTATGATGCTCGTAACATCTTCAATATGGATGAAATTGGGCTTTTTTTAAACGTCTTCTTACACAACGTTACACTTCAAAGGAACGGACTGTTTTGGTGGAAAACGTTCGAAGGAGCGTATCACTTTTATATTGTGTGCTAATCAGAGGCGTACCCAGAATTTTTTTCTAGGGGGGGGGGGGGGGCAAAGTTCGAGTCTAATTAATTTTAAAAAGTTTTAACTATTTCAAAAACTTATTAGCTAAGTTTATTCCAATCAGTAACGGTTGCGATTCTTACGTCCCTCTTCAGCTTCTGAATTTATTTGGCAACAAAACTAATAACACTAAAAAAATGAGATCTTCATTACTTGAAAAGAAAAAGTTTGACTAACAACAAATGAGAAAAAAATTTTCTAAAATTTATATGATTTTGCAAAAAGTTTTTTACTTGAAAAAAAAAAAGTAAGAAATTTGTGACTTCTTTAAAATGTACGTCTTCTTTTATTTGAAAAAAAAATTATGAATTTTTCTATGTCGATTTTTTTTAGTATATTCTCTCATAAAAGAAAGAAATATTAAATTGTTTCTTCTAAACGGAGTCATGGATTTACTAAGAGAGGTCATAATCCTGTTCAAAGTTAAAAAACTTCTTTCACAAACTGCTGTACCCGAACTTACGGTAAAAAGGCCTGAAGGAGAATAAGAGTTATTTTACATAATACAAAATTGCTTTAAAATACCTTCATATAGTTTATATATGTTAGGAAATGCTTCTTTAACTGTTTCGAGTACTTCAAAAACATCAATAACGTTAGATTCTTTCTGTATCTTCTTTTTTTTAATATATTCTTTTCCAACTTTAAGTTCCGAAAAAACCTGCTGCGATATATTTTGTAGATGGGATATGAAAGGTTTCAGTTTTTCATATTCCAAAAATCCTACACTTCCAGGGGATAAATATGAAAGTGCTTTCATTATTGTGCAGTTCTTTTATTAAACCTGAAAAAACAATTAAAATGATTGACATTTGTCGAAAACCAAACCTGTTGTCAAATTAAGAATCAATTGTAAGGTTTCATTGTAGAGAATACGAAATGTTCTGTTTTTTTCTGCGTTATCATAGAAAATATCAAAAATATTATCTGTGGAACTGGAATTCTCAGCATAAAATCTCATTTTCTTGATTTTAATGAATCAAATTCGTTTTCGTCATTTTTGAATTCTAACAAAACTTTCACCAAATCTTCTACCAAACTTATCCCAATAATATTGGAGGATAATTTGTTTTATAAAAAATTTTTTTCAAAACGGTGAATATGTTAAACTTTGTGTTGAAACATGCAGTAAAACGAGTTTTTTTTGACTATTTTGTGTTTATCATAAAATTTTACTAACTCAAAAATCAGTTGAATGAACTAGTTACAAAAAGTAAATAAAAAATTTCTCAAGTGAAAAAAAGTACCTAAAAAACATTTATAATATTCATCAAATAAAATTAAATAAATTTTACCATTGATAATTTACTTTATTTTTATATCTGATTTAACTATGAATTTTCAAATTTAAATAACCTAGTTTAAAACAACTAACTGATCGACATCTTTATTAATGCAACTTTTTATTTTGACAATGTGATATGAAGGATCTTTATAGAAATACTATATATTTGGATCAAAATGAGAACTGATATTGTTTGAAATTCAAAATAAAATGGTCCTTCTCTGAAAAAAGTTAACCTAAAAGTATATAAAAAAATATATATATATTGAATCTGTGCATATGCTATCATCATTTTTGAAGAAAGTTGTAGTGAAATTAAAACTTCCGTTGATACTGTCTGCCTCACAGTATATCACAAAACAATAAGCGCATATGGTGATGATGAAAAATGAGCTGACATTCAAGCATTGTAGTCAGGCATATTTTGATTCTTTATAATAACAAAAGGCTAACAATTCATTGATGCGTGTATGACGATGAATGACATATAAAATTTCTAATCAAAATGTGACTTTTGGTAATAAAGATGGAAAGTGCGAAACGGGTAGGAGAGTGATAATAATTAACAGGTTTAATATGCCCAAGTTGCTTGTGATACACCACTATACTTTACATATCGTCATATATTATTTTTATAAATACAATTAACGTTTTGTTTCTGCATTAATATATATCTATTTTTA
>JAUIRK010000765.1:0-84497 GCA_030549495.1 Nectonema munidae
GTTCATAAAAATAATAAAGTGGAACAAACAATGGGTATATATGTTAATAATTTTACTCTACACTACTGCAGTGGCAACAATCTATTGACTCAACCATCACATCACTTCCGACATCTATGCCATTATCACAACTCATTTTAAACAAACACTTTCACTCACTCCCTCGGAACATCATTCGCTGGCTGTCATCCCATTGCCCTTGTAAAGCATAGTTCTTCAAATTCAAACTTCACTCAAACCCTTTCTGTCGTTTCAGCTGTTCGTACATTGAAACACCTATACATATTCTCCTTTATTGTCCAATTTTTCATTCTCACCGACACCAACTCCTTGAAAAAAGTCGCTACTTTTTAAAGATATTCCATCCTCTCTACATGATCTTCTACAACACCCATTACTCATCAAACATCTCTCTCTTCTCATAACCACAATCGAACCAATACTCTCTGCAAACCAAACACTCATTCCTCCCTCAAATATCCAATAACAATAAGCCATTATTATCACTAACCCATACATTCTACACAACAGTCTAGTGTCTACAGCCATGAAAATCTTCCAAATTTTCCTTTCTATTTTAGAAAGACCCACAAAGACTAAACTTACACTTTGAAGACTAAATTCCAGCAGACTTGCAAGCATATCAGCTCCAGCTGGAAAGTGCTTAGAAATCTCCATACCTACCTACCTACCTATTATAAGTAAGGTTCATTTCTGAGCTAAAGCTATTTCGACATCAGAAAATGTTACAGAACGTATCAAAAAAAATGAATCTATGGAGTCAATTTGAAGATGTCATTCAAATAAATTGCTTACATAAAAAATTATATAAAAAATTATCTTCAATAACATTATATATTTTTTTTGTATAAGTATATGAAATAAGTATATTAGTTTTATTCTATAATATCTGAGGAAAAATAATTTATAAATTATACGATGAGTTGCTAAGACATATGTTGGGAAGATTTGTTTCATAATATACGTATTTAATTTAATATAACAAAATTAAGAAGATAAGGCTTTATTTGATAAAAAGATAACATCTTGACAGTCCAAACAATAATAGACAGAAAAAAACAAGAGAATCTGATGAGTTATATTTTCAAGGGAGTTAAAAAGGTAAAATACAATTCAGAGGGGGAAAGGAAGTTTAGACCCTTTAATAATTTATATTGACCATTATCTACTGGTCTGATTAATATAATGTGCATGTTACTTTTTTATAATTTAGCTTATTTTTTTTTATTAATATTATTTCAAGCAAACTTGTAAAATGGCTGTTTTGAAAATTTTAATTTAATTTTTTTAAATTAATTATTGTAGGTTGTTTAATAACACCATCGATATACATAATTATTAAAGTTATTTAATCGGATGACATGACTTCTATACCTATTAGACTATTAATTATAAGTCCCTTTGTTAAATTTTTATTTTCTAACGTGGTTATCTAGAAACAGTTCTAGATAAATTAATTGAAATAATTATTTAAAATTAATTAATTTTTTTTTAGTTATTTTTAATTATATTAAAAGCTTCAGACTGAATAAATCTGATAATTTTTCATAATTCAAATACATATTTCACTAATTCAAAACCAGAAAAGTTAGTTTTTAATCATATATTAAAATGAGTGATCTTTTTTATTAAAATCTTGCCGTTGTATCACCTTTGAATATAATATAATACGGTTCCCTATCACTTGCACCACTGACACTAGAATAACTCACATTCGCACTCAAATAACATACTATACACTTGCACCGAAAAATTATATCTAAAATAAAGACTTAATTTAATTAATGCGGAGCCCGCGCTACCTATTAAATTTTGGGGCACAAGCCCCCGCCCCCCAACTATTTCTCAAGCCCCTCCCAGCTAATTTTCAAGCTCCCCTAAAAAAAATATGACAAGCATCTACCATTTATGAAAATGTAATCTGTATAGATATGGCTTGACAAATACATCACATGTTTTCTTTTCGCTTTGAAGAAGGTTAATTATGATAGTTCAAAAATTAGCGCCCCAATGAAGCCCCCTCCCCTCTCCTAAATTTTTGCTTAGCGCGGGCACTGAATTAATGTAATCTAAAAATTTTAATTTCTTTTAATGTGAAAAAAGAGAAACATGATCGAAAAAAAACAAAATTTGAAAATTTTTTCTCTCAAAAAATATGTATATACTTGAACATATTTAAATATGAATAGCATTAAAAATAACCTTTATTTAAAAAGCTTGTTATAATACAATTTATTTCGAATGAACGTGAGCCATAGCCTTTAGGTAAAGAACTTTATCTTCATATTCATCATATCTTTCAACAACGCTTTTGAGTTTTACTGGAATATTACGATATTTAAAATGGATGTTTTCGTCATTTTTTATTAGATTAAAAAAATTCCATATCGAACGATGGTTGTTTTGCAAAGCGTTATGAAACCCCTCACACAAGTTAGTCGTTTTTCGAAGCAAATTTAAAAAGCTGTATTGATTCCATATAAAAGGAGGAAATTTAGTATATCTATATCTCCTACCAATTCTTTCGCCATGGATATGTTTTCTCAAAATACGAGATCAACTTTCTATATTGTTCAGAAGTTGGAAATGCAGAAGCTACTTGTTTAAAGTTTTCTTGTATATTTTCAACTGGAACAAAAGAGAGTGCTGTTAAACACTATTAATATATTTACATCAGGATTATTTTCAAATTACTTTTCAAACCCAATTCTTTTGTTTTTCTCAGAATGGATTGATTAAAGTGAAAAAAACAACCGAAAGTGTGTGTGTAGTTGGTAGTTTTTTTTGAAAAACCTTTATTGGTGCCAATTCAAAATCAACTATCAATAACTTTGGATTGAATGAAGGATTAATTTAAGTAAGCAGGATATTACCTTTTCATATATATCTTGACTTTTTTGGGTAAAAGAAAATAAACAATTGGAGGATAATTATTCCCAACTTTACAATAAAAAGTATAAAGTTGATAAAACACGGAAGGAACAAGTTGAAACGTACCGTCACAAAAAAATAATTCACTTCCAAGGGGATGAACTAATGAGGAATCGCCTAGTAGAAGAAGTCTCGAAGAGTCTTGTGAATCGGAATCTTTTAATATAAGACTCTCATACTCAGCTGGTTTTTCAAAATTTTAAGTTGTAGGAGTAACAAAACTATGCTTCTTTTTCTTTACTCTCCTCAACTATTATTCAATGGTGCTTTGTTTGGGTACTCTAGGAAAGTTGAAGTTGAAACTTGATTCAATGCTTCGGAGATCAAATATCTATTTGAACTATTGGATGTGTTTTCAGTTGAAGACTTTAAATCATTCAAAAATTTATATACTTCAGATAGTATAGGATCAGCATCATGTGTATGCTCAGAAGGAGCTTTAACAATTTTTCTATTTTGAGTGATTAAAGTCGAACTACACTTGAATTTTTTATAGTGTTTACATCTCCAGTGTTTTCTATCGTTGTTATAGGTTTTTCTGGACAAATAATCGTTACCATTTAATATCAAAACATCATTGCCTTTTGTAGATTTGGTTTATACAAACATTTATGCAAAAAGCAGAGAAAAAAAAAATCAAGTACTAAAGTCAAGAAAAAAAAATTATAGTGACAAAATAAAGATACAAATTACGAGTGTATGCCTAGCAGGGAAAGAGAAAAACGAAAAAAAAGGTTGTACTTCCGAATAAGGTGAGCCAATGCTATTCTGTCAAAAAGAAGATAAAATATGCGAGAGGTATGAATTAAAAAATAGAATTAAATTTTATTAAGTGGATAGAGGAAAAAGCACAACATGGATTATCAACTATTTTAATACTAACAAACAAGAGAAAAAGTAGTGTGCTCTTCCGTATAAGTTAAGCCTGTTTAATTAAAGCGATGAAGACAAACTAAAAACAGATGTAAATAGTGCTAGTGTGAGAGAATATTATAGCTAATGGAAGTGGTGCAATTGAGCGACTACCATATAATACATCACCCATCTGTACAATGCTATTATTGAAAGGCTTCAGGAGAAATAAAAATTTATAAACTTAAATTATATTGAGCTTTTAGCTAACTGGATCTTAGATCGTCCTAAGTAGAGATTTGATATCATCCTTCATAATGACATCTATAGAATCATTAATTATACGAAGAGAAAAAATTATTTTGTCGATTTGACTAAAATATATAAGAGTTAATTTAATGTCGAATTAAACACTTTTTAACCACATTGATACAGTCAGTATTCATTACCTATGTATAGATTGTCAAAAAAAGATAAAATGAGTCTGACCAGACTTATTTCTTATTTATAGGATTAATTTGAGCATGATTTATTTACTAAGCTAATTTTCTTAAAGCAGAAATATTTTAAGTTCATTAAATTAATTAAGACAATATATAGCTTATAACCAAGAGATTTCAACTTGATCGAGTGTAAAATTTTATTTTTTCGTCTGAAAAACAGAAATTTTATATTAAAAAAACAAATTTTTTCTTCATTTTTGTTCGATATAAGCACAATGGGGACAGGTGTCCCATATGAATATATGGTATCACTAAACTTTTTATTGATTGAAAGTTTGATATTTACTTTAGTGTTACCATCAAAACCTTTTTTTTTACTAAATTTTTTTTCCAACGAAAATTAAAAAAAGCTTAAAAGATATTTAACATTTACACAACTAACTCAATACAGAAAATTTCTTTCGTGTGCCTAGTTTTCGAAGTGACTTTTAAAAATAATGGACAGAGCAAAAAGACAAAATAAACACATAAAAATAAAATTACGTATTGCTCTGAAGAGTAAATATTCTCAAGCATTTGCTTAGTTAGATGTCAGTTATTTTAGATATGTGATTGGATGTGGTTTTTCTTCACTCAACAAAATTATCGCCTTGCACCTCTGATCAAAATCGAGCTATGCAGATTCACATTTACCTTTGCTGAATTTTGATAAAGCACTTACAAGTAATATGTCTTTTGATGAATTCATCAAAAAATGTTTGGTCTTCAAATCCATCGGATTAACTACAAATTATTATTTGAGAAAAGTTCATTATTGTTAAACTATAATTATTTGAACAAGTTGTAATTGTTTTCAAATCATCTATTTATTTTATCTTCAGCCATTTTTCCACCCCCCCCCCCTTCACTAAAAAAATGTTTTCTGTGAGCGCTTAGTTCAGTTTTCTGCTATTCGTATGCTGTGCTGATTTTTTACATTTACTGTTATTTGAATATGGGTGTATCGCGATGCAACATCATGCTTCTTTAATCACATTTTAGAGCAAGAGGAATTAAATGCCTAATTTTATTGCTAATATTTTGCCATCTACGATTCTAACTTATGGATTTATGGTTGCAATAATTGGTGTCATGACTGGAATCAATTACTTACATCACAAATCGGTATTATACATTTTTTTTTCTAAAAAATTATTCAAGGCAGTCATTTATAATAATACTTAGCCATTACTGGCATTTCAATTTCTTTCTTTTTAGATTACCCCATTTTTAGGAGCGGCCAGATAAAAGAAAATTGGCCGATTACCGATTAATAGGTCATTTATTAGCAGCCGTGTTGTTGAGTAAGTAGGGCACAAGAATGTTAAATAAAACCTGTCAATACAAAATATTTACATTTAATTTACTCTCTTAACCCTTTGAGGACCAGTGACCCAAGAAATGAAAATCGTCTGCTTTGAATATATAAAATTCTATTGAAAAAGAAAGCAGACGAATCCTCTTCAAAATGTTGGTCCTCAAAGGGTTAATTAACCCAACCATAGAAATCAGACGATATTTAAAAAAACGCAGACGATTTATATTCAAAGTCATTGAAAAAAGCAGACGAAGATGAAATTACTTATGTTCCTAAATGGGAACATTGGGACTTAAACTGAAAATATTATGGCTGAAATTTTAGTTTTTCAAAAAAAAAACTAAAGATTGAAATTTTTCCTCGATAATTACATTAAATCAAAAAAAAAAATAAAAATCACATCTTTTCGGGTTAGTTTCATGCAGTAAAGAATGTTCCTTTTTTTAAATAAATTTTACAAAAAATAAAATGAACTTCATTTTTAGATGTATGCGCGAAGTACCTCAGGAAGCTTTGGGAGATTTTATTATATACGAGATCAACGACTTACTAATGGATACCCGGATTTTGAACAAGTATTTTATGAGATATATCAATTTAGCCCCAATGACGACCACCATAATCAGACGATATATAATGTGAAGCAGAATATTTGTATTAAAGAGCAATAAACAGACGATTATATTTTTGTAAAATGACAATATGTTGAATCTTTTCGTTAATGCGTTAAGATAATCCAATCCATATGTAGCAATCAATACACGTTATTAAAATAGATGTGGCTTATGATTGAATGCTAAAAAAAATTTCTGATCAAGAAGCCTATTTCTCATAATTTTTAACGTATAAAATAAAAAAACTTTACTTCTTGATATTTATCATGATTTGATTAAACTATATGATTGAAGAAGAGTATACAAATAAATTGTCTTCAATGCAAAAACATTTTAAAGCAAAAATACTGAAACGTTGAAGTAGTATCAGGCGGAAAGTAAATAACCTTTGTATTCGTCAAACGAAATGCATTGGTTGGGTGTGATAGCGCATTATCCACAAACATCAGTATGTTTTGCTGATTTCCCAATAATTATCGGTTCCATTTTTTCACTTCCACTCATATTGGTACAAAGGACTACTGTCAAACGGACCTTAGACTTTTCCTTCAAAAAATCTTTGACTTTTAACGGCGTAAGTTTGTTCAGGTAAGACACGATAAAAGATTTTCGTTTCATCAATATTTAATATGTCATCTAGTGAATAACCCTCAATAAGTTGGGGAACTTTTGTTTTCATGCCTCTACAGTTCCTTCCAACACATCTGCGCTTTCTTCACTGATGGTATGAAAATTTAGATTGTGACGCTTTGAAAAACTTTCTAGCCCGCCATTTATTTGATGCTTTAAATTTAGGTTCATTAAGTTTTTCAGCATAGATGAGAGCCTGCTTTTTAATCATGGGGCCAGATATTGGAATTGACTGTTCCCGCTTCTTTTGAAATACAATAGTGCGTTAATATCACAGTATTCGCTATTCACACAAAGTTCTCGATTAACTTCAATTTAAGGTAAATGAGTTTTTCTAACAGTAGAAGAAGACGAAAGCTGAAAAGTTAAACTTTAAACTAGTTGATGTATTGATTAATAATCGAGAAAAAACACTTTCTGTGAGTATACAGCAGTAAATTCAATCAAATGTATAAATTTTGAAGCAATAAAAAGATAACGTAGAAATAAGTGATTGGCAGCAGGATGATAAGAACAAGGCGCACATGGAGTTGGAAGAAGTGATGAGAAAAGGATATAATGATATCATCCCATACAAATTGAATATACATTGTAATGGCGTGATGATGAAAGTGATAAGATAAATGCGATTTCTCATAGTAAGCTGTAAAATGATACTAGTTATTATATAAGTTTTATAAACCGTGTGACCGCTATTCGCATTTCAGAGGCGTCCGTTATATACAGAATGATTCAATATAATTTTTAAACGAGAATTATTGGATTTAAAATTTGTCCGTAAAGACAGATTTTACTGTACAAGGTTATTTTGAATGGGGGATTTGTACTATGAGCCATTATTGAATACACCATGAGCCAACTTTGGCGCACACGATACGGGTTGGCATCGCTGATTTAAGACATATAGATCCAAACCCTTTCATGTATTTATTTTAAAGAATTATTTACCCGTTTTTCTTAACAATTAACCAGATCATTTTTATTTTATTGGCCACTACTCATTGTCCATCATTGTGTTTGAAAGAATTATGGTAGTTATAAATGTAATGACTTAATGGCATCTGTTTTTTCTGGGATTTTTTCACGACTTTGAGAAATTATTTGTTTATAATTGGTTGCTAGGTAAGCAATACTAAACACGTGCTTAACTACATATTTAGGATTTGAAGTGCTTGCCTTCCAAAGAAGAAGTTGAGAATTACTATCAAAATCTTATAAACAACAAGACAGTATAATTCCTTCGATGCTAATCTAAGTACTTGTTTCAATTGACTATTTATCAAACTTTCAAAAATTTTGCTTGAGTAATAAATACATGGTTTGACTTTTTATTTTTCTATGAAATCCTTTGTATCTCTAAAACAGCGTTTCCCAACAGGTGTTCCACAGAACACTAAAGTTCCGCAACAAATAGTAAGTTTTTTTTTACGTTTAAGTTTACATGTTTTTAATGAAAACTTTAATCAGGTATCATAAAGAAGTAGTAAGAATCTTATCTAGCACTACTAATAAATATGATACAGAAGTTTTCTCAATCTAGTGCTAATAATAATATATATTTTTCATCGTAGTTTACGTTTTAATTATCGTATATTCTTAGGATGACAAAATTTAAGCAATTTTTATTGCTTTTTTCGTTAGTTTAATTTAGAACCTTTTCTTTTATTGTGATAAAAATATGTGTAAGTATTTTTGTGTAGGGTTCCTTAAAAGGTTTTTAATATATTCCAAGTGTTCCGCGAAAGCAAAAAGGTTGACAAAAGCTGCTTTAAAATGTCTAATTTTTTCTTCAAAAATTTTATAATAAAAATCTTTAATTTTATGTATTGTAAGAGGTATATATGATAATAGGATGGATGCGAGGAAGCAGTTTAATTAAAGTTATCACATAAGGCAAGGCGATCCAAAACAGATTTCGACCTTTTTGGGTTTTATCGCTTGGATAAAGGTTGATATTCACATTTCTGTGAATCGAATTGTGACCAGAGGTGAGGGTGCACAGCTATCATATATATCTCTGTATATTATATTGTTACATAATATATTAATTAATATATATTGTATATATTGTTACAATTTGCAGAACAAACTCTTATATCTGCTGAAAATACATGTGGCTATAATTTATAGAAGGCGCACAAAGTAAGTGCTGTGTGCACACTAGGGAGTGTGCTAACATTCTCATAAGCGCCTGCCCATCTTCACTTTATCCTTTTTAGTGTCTTCAGGTGAATGCAGAAGACATTAACGCTTTAGTTGCAACTTTTATTATGTGCTTTAGTCGCGACTAAGAATTATGTGTAAATTTACTTTAAAAGATAAGAAGTTTATATCAAGTAAATGAAATACAAAGGTAGGTGGTTTGGGGATGTAAATAGAAGACCTTTGGGTGATCTAATTAAAGAAGCTTATAAAAATTAAACTTTAGCTAAGAGAAGGCAGGCCAAAGATGACATGGATAGAAATAGTCAAAAAAAGACACGAGCAAAAGACATTTAACATTGGGGGACGAGGAAAATAGAAATGAATGGAGACACAAAATAATGAGAGATATTTTATCTAAAATGCCATAGTGGTAAAAACCAGCTAAACCTCAGCGTGCTGGGAACATTAGCCGTAAAATCGATTATTATTTATTATTTTACCATAGATTTGGCATCGTTCAAGAAGCAGCTAAATTTTATCTTTAAATCGACCAAGCTTTTAATGAGGCCACCTATGCTATCTATCATCTACAGCAGGGGTGTCAAACATACGGCCCGCAATTGGCACGCCAAGGAATACAGTGCGGTTTTCCTGCTAGTATTTTTGACAAAATACTCACATCCGATTTTTAGCTTGAAATCAACAACTTACAAAGCGATTCTCTGATGAAAAAAAACTTATACAGCGCAATTGATTGATTCTATCATTTTGAAAAATAACTTTATTCGAAATTCCGCTAATATGTTTTGCACCTTATCTTCCCAAGCAAATTTTTTCATAAATGAATATTAATAAGTCTAAGAGAAGATCAAGGCTAAAAACTGATCAGATAAGTGATATTTGACACGCATAATTTTAATAAGATTGCCAAGTTTCTGGAAAATTTCAATAAAAACTTCATTCAAACCTCTTTAAAATGATTTATTCTGTTATTGTTGGCTTCGAAATATGATTATATGTGTATTTTAAATCTTTGGGGTTTTATCGTGCCTGCAACAGCTGTAAATATTCGAAATGCCGCCCGCGATTGATTTAAGTTTGCCACCCCTGATCTACACCACATAATCCATGTGCATGCGATCCTAAAATCATCTTTGTAAAAAAAGGATATTTTCGAACAAATATTTTTGTTTGAACCGACTTGCAGCGTTAATAACAACAAATATTGGCTTTCTATACTACTAATTATTTCTGCTTGTCATGTTTCAACCATAGCCCTATTTTAGCCTACTTTATTTGGGTTGCTGAACCTAAAGAAAAATTCATAAGAAAAGAGGCCACAGATCCATGCTAAATAAAAAAATTTTAAATCTTTCTGAATAAAAAAATATTAAATCATCTTCCCTTTCATACTATATATAAAAATAAATATATTGGAAATGATAACATAATATTCCGATACCTATACCGATACTTGATTTGCATTAAGACTGCTATTTTACAAGCTTGATTTTTTTTTTAATATAAAAAAACTTTTCATTTTTATTTTCTCCTTTGTGTCAAAAATACAATGTACAAATTTGTAATATCAATTTTTACAGTTTACACTAGTCTATTTATGTTTTATTAAGCTTAAAGAATTCTCAAATTTAACATTTTCATTAGACTTTTAGATATGAATTTTTAAACCAAGTTTTCCATATCACATCTTGGACATGAAAAAATATTTCTTATATATCCTAAATCTACATAATATAAACTTTTCGAACTGCCCATACATGAAAAAGTAGCAAACGCTATCCTATAATACAGTTGTGCAGATCCCGGGCAGGAGTGTGCATTCGCTCAACTAATAATTTTAAATTTTATATCATTCAAAGACTTCTTTGGCTTGTGAGTAGACCTTTCATATTACTTTACTTGTTTTACGATTGAGTTTCAGACAAATTCTTTAAAATAAATTTTAAAAAAGTCTTCGCCCCCCCCCCCACCAATAATTTTTAGAATGTGCACCCTGCTATAATACGACATGCCTAAGTTATGTCTCACTTGAAAAAAAACACTAATATTAGCATTTTAAATCAAATAGTTTGAGATTAATAAATACCCAAATCTTATCAACTTTAGGGTAATCGCAAAATAAAAAATTTAGTAGCACATACCAGATTTTGGAAAAAAAAATGCACTATCTCATCCTTTCACAAATATATAATACAAACGACTGTGTTTTTGGGATTCGTTTGTACTCACCAATATAAAGACAGTTCGTTAGTAAAATTTTAAGTTAAAACAGTTATTCTTATTGAACTTAAGTGTTAAGGCAAACGCTTTTACTCTAACCAATAAAACATTTTTATTTTCTATAATATAAAAAGAAGACAATTCTTGAAATAAATATTTTTAACAATACTGCGAGTCTTAGAATAACAAAACTTTTTTGAGAAAAACAGCTGATTTATAAGCCCTAAGTTGAATCTGTAAAAAGGTGAGGGTTAACAATTTTATGAGCCATTGCTTGTGGTAGGCACGTTGTTTCTTGTACGTTAGCATGTAAAAATCACGCCAAAACGTTTGCTCAACTGTGTCAACGCTTTTTGATGGGTTGTTCAGTAAATACTCTTTCCGCAAGTCAAAGAAATGTGAATTGTGACGTGTCCAGTATCTTTGATTCCACCTCTGCGTCTTGATGTGGTAGAGGCGGTACTTGCGTTCAACCCGACTTTCCTTGCACTTTTTGGAAAGAAAAAGGACTGTAGAAAGGTTTGAAGAATCGCATGGAGCTTTTGACAACGTCAGATGCGTCGAAAAGAATGAAATCGGCTTTTTTAACTTGCTCATCTAAAATGATGATGCTTTTGCTGTGAATCTTTTTGGTTGCACGCGCGATCATCTATAAAGATATGTGATGTAAAATTAGTTACAAAATAAGGCTATTTCGAGATTATGAAAAAAGGAATCAAGTTTTATTTTGATTTGGGGTCCTTATTATTTAAAGAGCTTCCTATAAATCTAGCATTTCAAAAATTAGGCAAAAATAATGACGAGCACAACTTGAAAACTCAGCATCCATTGCTAAATGCCTGTTTCTAAAATGCAAGATGGTATTAAACATATAACCAAAATAGCAATCTTACTTTTTTAAAATCCATGTTACATTCGACCATTATTCCTAAAAACAAAACTAGAATCGCTATTGTTCAAAAAATTTTTGTCTTCTGAAACTGATAAATTTTAGAATATCATTTCGAAAAAGTATACTATTGATATCCGAGTTTGGAAGCCGGAGTCGAAATATTGGAGTCGATAAAAAAAGCAACTCTCATTCTTTAATAGACATTTTAATTTTTGCAAGATTCTTACCCCATAAAGTAATTTTGACTTTTGTCAGCATTGACGCACTCTCAAGGTGGACCAAGACCACATAGCCCAAATAAAAAATTCATCAGTGGTTCTCAGAGAATATTTTTTAATGAAAAATATATCAACAAATTTATGAGTCCAATATCGGCTTTGAATTTATTTTGGAAAATTTTCTAAATATATTAGTGGATTATACGACAAAATAGCTAGTCCCAAAATAACTAGTTCTGAAATAGCTTGACCAAGACAGCTAATTCCAAAATAACTAGTATACCAAAACAGCTTGTTCCAAAATAGCTAGTTTACCAAAAAAAAGTTTCGACTAGGAAAAATTAGGTTGGAAGAACACGATCATAATTTGTTTTTTACAACAGAAATATTCCTATTCATTGTTAAAATAACAGGAAACTGTTCTTTTGAGAGGATTTCTATTTCTAGGTTTAAAAAAGTAGTAAAACTGATATACTTTATTCAAAATTTATATAACTAAAAAGGAGGTCGTATGTGCTAACATCAACGTCAAAACTTTTATCATCATTATCAAATTACCGTATCCATTTGAACGCGCCAGAGTTGTCGATTTCTAGTTTACCATGGTTAGTCTTGGAGATATTACGTGGTGAGATTTGCAGTTCTCTTCCACGCTGTAATTGTTAACTACGGACCTAGCCTTTGTTTAATTTGACTAACTGCAAGGCAGCAGTAACTAGGCTTATTTGGAGGCGGCCTTACTCGCCTTGTCACGACATCTTCCTGAACATGGAGCATTTTAACTTGTAGAGAGGAGTCACCCAATCTACTACTCCGTCTCTTATGTCGTCACTGTTTGTTCGGGACTGCTTATGTCGTAGCTAACCACCATATCTGATGGCCGTTCCACTATCCACAACAAGCGGACCCACTCTCTAGCTGTTCCAGCTCAGCTTTATAGAAAAAGTTAAAAAATTAATACAATATATTTAAAATTCATAAAGCAAGATTTTGTTATATAGGTAATGCCAAATTCAAACCTTGAAATATCTGTCAATGTTTTAAAGTTTGAATTCTTCCATTAATTTCGTTGGCTTTTTTACTTGTAGTCTCTCTTTCGCCTGAAAAATAAGCAGTCAACTTAGTTCTTTGCATAGTTTCTTCCTGTTGAATGCCTCTTAAAAACCGCCATAACGAAGGATGAGGGGAATCATATAGGGTCTGAATTGCTCGGTACCTTCCTTAGCTTGTTCGTGGTTCTTGGTAAACAATCAGTCGACCTTTGTTCAACACTCCAAATGATAAGTGAAAATAAAGGCGGCTTTCTTCTTCCTCCTGTTCTTTGGGGCCTTCCAATGTATGTATCTTCAAAATAACGGTATAATTCTTCCATCTTTTGCTCTATCTGAAGATCTTCAAGTGTATTCAGTAATTCTTCAAATGCTTGGGTTATTTCATCAGGTGGTAGGAATGCTAATTCAGCAAGCAATTTACAATTTTGTATACTAGCTATTATGAAGCTAGCTATTTTAGAACTAGCTTTTTTGGGTTTCGCCTTATTAGTGAAGATTGACGAGCACATTTAAGTAAACTTGGTGCATCCTGTCGTTAAAATAATACAAATAGTATTCTATTTAGAGCGCATCCAGGTCATTCTGACATTAGCATTTATCAAATTCATTTTTTCTCTCTGTTCTGACACACTTCCCTTCTTACACGCAAAAGAGATTTCTTTAGTTGATATTTCGAAACTGCGCAACAACTACTTTCAGTCCCTTCAAATAGACGCGCACCATCTCCAAATTATATGTAGAAAAGGGGTAAAGATATCAATTAACGATAAAAAAAATTGAAAATTTTATTGAATGAAAAGCATCATTCATTAATTTTCAGTTGTTCCATTTCTTCTTCTTAAAAAATGAAAATGTTTTATTGGGGAAAATAAATTAAAAAAAAACACATCCAAATTACATAACTTTTCTGAGGTAATTTTTATAAAAGATGTAAAACAGAACTAAAGTTAGAAAACTCTGTATTAGAATTTTTTCATTCTTTTTAGTGTATAAGTGTAAGTTAATTAGACTCTCAAAAAAAAGATATAAAATAAAGATAAAATTGTGCAAACAAAAATCAAACAATAAATTAAGAATGAATTACTTCATTTTTCTCAAGTTTAAAAGTTAAATCGGTGCAAGCAAACACAAAGTAGTCGAACTATAATTTTGCCCGAGTCAGCTTCCAAAAATAAAGTTAAAAAATATTAAAATGTAATATTAAATTTTTTATGAAGCAAAATAAAATAGTTAAATGATACAAACAGAAAATAGTCAAACGACAAATCCAGATACTATTACTTGGACGTTCTACAAAAAGTAAAATAACAACTTTTAACCTTTTGCAATGATTTGCCTTTTATAATAACTTTTAAGGAAAAAAAGTCCATCAGAAAAATTATAGAGCTTCAACAAAAAACTAAACAATTTTACAGCATAACTTAAGTTTTTTAAAAACTAATTTGAAGTATCCACTACAGCATACTCTATGGGTGGCATGGTAGGTTAGTTGAGATGATGGACTCAGCGCGGAAGCCTGTTGATTCGATTCCTCATCGATACCAATTTGTTCATAGTTTTACATAAGCGTTACATCAGTGCCTTGTCAATGAAAGCACACCCACAGTACCTTTACCTTACCTTTTACTCAAAATTGAAAAATTTGCTACATAATTAACATAAGAGAGAAAGGAGACAAAATAAACTAATAAAGCAATTTTCACTATTTTAAAATGAAACTGTCTGTTCTCAGAATAATTTCAAAATAATAGGAGGCATAAAAAATGAGATAGTTTATTTGATATTTTCAAGTTTTTATAAGCAGCAAAAGCCAACGTTGAAGTAGCTAACCCTTATAGGGTGATTTGGAAACGCTTGTATTTTTTACATTAAAAAAACTATTTAAACAAACAAATACGAGAACATAATTTTTTTTTACTATTTCTGTCCACAAATAAAATTCTGACAGCTGTCATAAATAGATCAGGTACATTTTTAACAATTAAAACATTTTGTTTTGATATATTTTTATTATAATATCAACAAATTTTCGTATAAAAAATGATTTAATTAATTATTTAGTGTTACTTACAAAATTTAACAATCGAACATTATAAAAAAATGGAGTATTTTTGCTTTTAAACGAAATAACTAGTCAAAGTATTCATTCCCAAATACCTATTGTTGGAAAAAAAATTAGTTTTCAAATGTTACAAAATGTAACAAACGACTGATAAAGATTAAAAGTGACCTTTGTTGAAAAAAAATTAACGCGAGTCTGACAATATTCATTGATATAAAATTGTAACGATTGATAACTTTATTTTCCTCTCATTTAAAAACAAACAAATTTTCATTTTTGCAAAATGTTTGGTGCATTAATTTATGTTAAAAGTAAAAATTCGAAAATAAAATATCAAAACTTCAAAATGTGAGAGCCAGTGATTTAATTCAAGTTAAAACATGAAGCTTAGAGTGGTCCATCAAAGCACGGTAAAAAAAACCTTCAGATAATTTTGATTAGAACCCTGTATTTGGTTTTGACACTTAAAAGATTATTTAGGCAGAAATTTGAAAGAAAAATGAGATGTTTTAAAGGTTGCACAAGTCGGTCAAAGTTTCTTGACAATTACATAACTTTGCGTTTTTGGCATATGTCTAGTCAGGGGTAGGCAAAGTGGTCGATATCGACCCCTGGGGGTCGATAACATATCTTTAGGGGTCGATAAGATAGACAAACTTTCCAAATTGTGCTTTATAGAGTAATAAATCTCCCTTTTCTTTTAAAACATAGCTTAGGACATTGTATAGTATAGGATATATGAAACATTTTTGGTTTGTATTTTTTTTCTTAATTGTTGGACATTGATTAATGTTTTTATTAAACATTTCTATGTGGGGTAGAGGAGGCTGCCAACACTTCGTGAAACACTTGCTATTTTCTTCCACTATCACACAGATGGCAAACAGAAACTTAAGCAAAGTGCTCAAATGACAGTGTCACAGTTAATACCATTCTGGTAAAAAGCTGGTTTACCAGCCGCTAAGCTGTGATATAGAAAAACGCTTAGAACATAATGGAACAGGACAAACTCAAGCAAATGTTGTGTTCACATGCATTGATGAATGGAAAGTATCCAACCAAGTGACCGGCATATCTTTTGACACAACAACAACACTGGGCGTATCAATGGAGCCTGTATTCTGATTGAAAATGCACTAAGAAGAAATGTTTTAGACTTTGCCTGCCGACATCACATCTTTGAAATAATCTTAGAAAAAGTCTTCACTGCACTACAAAAAACCCAAACATCATCTGGACCGGATATTGCCCTATTCAAACGTTTCAAAAAGAAAAAAGGTCCACGATTTGATTTCGGGAAATAATCAGGGAATTTATACAAAGCAAACTTTGTTCTTTACCTCTCTCATAACACAGCGAGTTTGCACCCTTAGACTACAGCAGGGGTCACCAAACTTTTTTCTTAGAGGGCCGGATAACTGAAAGAATGGCGGGTGCGGGCCGCATAATCATTCTGTACAATACTTGCAAGCCAGAAAGAAAGCTCTAGTAGAAAAAAGACTACAAACTTAGTTTAGCATTCCATGTTAATTATGGGTGAGTGGCGTGAGATGCAGAAAAAAAAACAAAGACAACCAACATATTTATTTACTAAAAAGTTATCAAAGAAGGCGACGTTAGCAAAAAGGTAGCTACATCAGACATAGTGTGCACATGTTCGAATATCACAAACTAAGCAGCAAAAAAGGTTAGTGAGACTTGTGAAACTGATGTTTGGCTTTTAATATATCAACAATGTTTGGTTTGAAATTGCTGCATCCAATCAATAGAATTGCTTTCAAATGTTCATCAGTCAATCTCGTTCGATATGTTGACTTTACATACTTCATTTTTGAAAATGTTTGCTCACAGACATAAGTTGTTCCAAACACTGATGCCATACCAGCGGCAAATTTCTTCAATTTCGGAAACTCAGCATCAGGTAAGCATCAACAAGTTTTCCTTCTCTGTGCTTCTCTTTCAGCAAATCATTTGCGTGCAAATCAATGAGCTCCAACTGTAGTTCAACTGACACATCGTCAAGGTTACAACCAAACGGATTCTGGAACAGAAGAATATGACTCAATTCTTTTAAGATCTGAGAATCTCTCCAAAAAATGCTTATTCAAGTCACGAATAATCTTTTTCGGAAAATCGAGGTTGACATCTTCAGCGACTGTAGCATAAAACTCTTTGAAACAGTGAAAATGAGAGAAGTTTTCTCCTTCCAGTTGTGCTTCAAACAATGACAGCTTTCTCCGAAATCCTCATGTCGCATCAAGCAGTGTCGCATTTAAGAGGTAAAAGTTATATCAAAACACGGTAGAGTTGTTTATTAACTTGAATTTAAGTCGTTGCTAAAAGGAAGTCGTTGTTAAGAGGGACCGTTGTTGACAGGTTTCACTCACAACATATCATGTTTCATACGTTTTATCAAGCAAATTTAAGTATCGTCGGCGGGCCTGATGATCTGACGTCGCGGGCCGGATCCGGCCCGCGGGCCGTAGTTTGGTGACCCCTGGACTACAGTTACGTCTTTTCTCAAATTGAGAGTTATTTAGATTGAACTAGTGAACACTATTGTTCTTTCATCCACCATTTTCTAGCCAATATGCAAGATTGAAATCTCATTTATTTTAACAATTGTACTAAAGGTCTAGTTTATCTAAGTTTTACAAGATTCTTCAGACGTCATAGCTGTTTTATTCATCGCCTAACCAATTCTGAATTGTTAGACGATGAGTCTTCTAATGAAAAGGATTATGGCGAAAATGGTATTTTGATTGACAATGCAAGAAAAAGCTTAGAAAATCTTAACTTATCTAAAGCTTTATCAATTAAAAAAAACTCCTCAAAATATAATTGAGCTAATAGATCAATCGCAAAAAAGGACTTTTAAATTATGTGACGCTAGCAAAGTTTTAAGTTTACTTCATTTTAACAATGATGAATGCAAATTGATCACATATATCAAA
The DNA here is from genome assembly GCA_030549495.1 of Nectonema munidae. Lineage (NCBI taxonomy): Eukaryota > Metazoa > Nematomorpha > Nectonematoida > Nectonematidae > Nectonema > Nectonema munidae. Next base: position 18,413 of record JAUIRK010000765.1, read on the forward strand.
AGTAGAATGGAAGAAAATCAAATAACTGATATTATGGAAATGAAAAATTCAAGTATATCACCTGATACGTATTTACTTCTACAAAATTGTCCAGCTTCTAGTTGCGAAGTTGAAAGATCCTAAGATATCCAGACAATTTTTTTAATTACATGTTTTTTTTCTATAATTGTAAATAATTTTGTTTTTTTATTTTATGTTTAAAAGTTAATAAAATCATAAAAGTGAATTTTTATTTTTAAAAGTCAATTTTTTTGGATTTAAAAGTCAATATTTTCTAATTTTTTGTTTGCCCTGGTCGTAATATAAGGTATGCGGGACATTTGTTAAAAAGAAGGGCCGATTAAAATATAAGAAAAAAGGGGTAAATCTAGCCAGCCAATATATAAGGCAGACTTTTTTGTGAATTTAGCAGGTGGCTAATGCTAATAATAATATACACTGAAAAAATCAAAATTAATATATAAATAAAAGTTTAATCAGGAACTGTCTAGCTTAAACTTCAACAGTATTATACTCATATTTAGAGACTTTATAATTGTAGTGAATTTCAAATGAAAACAGAAAAATAATATGTTACAGACTATCAAAAAAGGAAAAATGAGACATTTTTTGAATGTAATTAAAAAAGTAGGTTTTGAAAAAGGGCATTATATATAATTTTAAAATGTGATCAATGTTAAAAGGATTTTTGGAAATCTATAAACATCTTTTGAAAAATCAATTTTTTGGTGATAAGTTTTTCTTGAAATAACTGCAGCGAAAGAAAAAAATATTGTGATATTTCAATCCCAATCTTATGCTTTATCATATTTATTTTCACTATTATTTTTACGTTTTTTTTTCTATCTTCTTCCCCTTAATATCTTTAGCTATTCAAATTCACTCTTTCTTTTATATTTATTCTTTTTTTACTTTCTCAAATCTTTAATTTATATATATATATAACTCCTTTAATTTTCCTTCTACATTGAAATATACTTTCGAACACAGTCTGATCATATTTTTTCTTCATTTTCTTACATATGGTTCAAACTCCTTATTTGCATCTACCTCAATCCCTACCAACCGCTCTCAATTGCTCATCTCATATATTCATACACCCTTTCGACTCTTCTTATTCCACTCCAATTACTTTCCAAGCCAACACTGAAGTTTACAACAATGAATTTTTCGGTATCGACGAGTTACTGCATCCAGATCAAATGTTATATCTTACACTATCAAACAGTTTATAATCAAATCAATTTTCTTTTAATTATTCAATCATTTGACAACAACCTATCTTGATTTGTTCAATTTATAAATCCTTTAATAAATTTTTGATCTAAACTGGAGGTATGGAAACCCCTTCACGCCGGCAAAATTACTCCTAAGAATGTTTTTTATAGCGCCCACACACTGATACACCCGTATGTAAAAAAACAAGTAAATTTTCACTTATTAAATTGTATTATGCAAAAACCATTAATTTATTTATAAAAAAAAGGCAAGTGAAGCTTAACTTAGAGTTAGACCACTCTTAACTTACTTTGCTTGTTAGAAATCTTTCAAGGCAAATTTTTCTCGCACAAAATCAAGCTGAAGTATAAGAATAAGATTATATAATCTCTCGAAAAAGAAAATATTTCTAATTTTCTAAGCCTCCTTGATTGGTTTATTTTAAATGTTATATAGAAGATTTACACCGATACATTAGTATTTTTGATCTGTCCACTTACGTTTATTTTTTTTATTTTTCGCCCCCTACAATAAATAGTTCCACTAGTCTGATCTAAAAAAAACTTAGCAAATGCATTTCAATTGCAATAAAAATGTCCTTAAGAATTAACCTTCAACTTGAAAAATTAAATAAAAATAATTTTTAGATTGCCTTATATCTAAGAGTTATATGAAGAGTATCCTATTAAGTTTGCACGATAATTGTTCTTCAAGTTTTAAAGTTGATATGTAAATATTTCACTTATAATGCACATATAGTATTAAATTATTAGTTTAGATTCAACTATTAGAATGATACTTACTTTCTGAGAAAAATAAAATTTAAAATAACATCTTTTTTTCAATTGTCGATATAGCATACAAGGGAAAAATAATCTTACATAGGTGGAAAGATTGCAAGAATAGTACTTGGCCATCTGCCATTCTTTTATCATTCAAATTCAAATCATCTTTGAAATACAAGGCATTAAAGATATGTAATGGATACTCGGATAATTTTGAATTATCTAATAAGGTTAAAAACGAGAAACTTTCATAAATCATTTTAAATTTTGTTTTAAATCGACATATAATAACCTTCTGATAAAAGATTTTTATTTTTAAATAATGTCAAATATTTATTTGCTTATTTATGTATATTATAATCATTCCCAATTTACATATATTTAGTTACATAAATTTACTAATCTTTTGGTATTTAGAGTTCTTACAAATGTTATGAAATCTTTAATTTATTTATGTTATATCCTCACATTCATTTTTCTGTATATTTTTTGCATATCTTCTTATGATAATATCACATTTCTAAATAAATTTCTTCCCTTCTTCTATGAAACTAGAATCTTTACATGTATGTTTACAATAACATTAATAGAGATAGATCGTAAAACTTTATAACAAATTTGCATAATTTAATTAGATTAAAAAAAAGATGTTGATTGAACTAAACATTTATCATAAATAACTCGATTTGTAAAATTGTTGCTCATGGATTATATAAAGAGAGATCGTATATATTAAATTAGGATAAAAATATGTATTAAAAATTATAGGAAAAAAACTTAATTTTTTATATATTTTTAAAAATAATTTTTTATTTCATTCACTAAGACAACAAACTCTTAATGTCGCACAAAAGCAAGTAAAGAAGTTATTTCATTTATTTTTAAATGTCTTTTAATGAAGAAACACCTAATCTTGATCAGGTAAATTCAAAAAGGAGAATGTTTTTTACTGAAAATTAACTTAGTTATATCTGAAATTTTATGCTTCACTTATTTTTATATTTAAATTAATTAATTTTTTATTCTATTTTAGTTAGAAGATTATAATGATATCTTGAAAATTAAAGCCTTCAAAGAACCACAATGTATTAGAGAGGTCTTAGTGTTAAATTTAATTAATTTATGATTTTATTTTTATTAAATCTTTAGGAATCTAGTGAAGAAGGTGAAATCATATCTGAAGAAGAGGGAGAAATTAACTCTGAAAATGAGCCTAATATAAAGGAGATAGGAATAAAGGAAAAGACTGAATCAGTTTGTGTTAATGTAATCATAAATTTTAATTTCTTATCAAATTTATTTTAATATTTAAGAAGTCAGACCTTGAAGAGGGTGAGATATCAGAAGATGAAGTAAATATTATCCAACCCAAAAAAATAATACAAAAGGAAAAAGATTTAAATTTTAATTTTTTCAACAAAGTTTCTTGCAAGTTTTATATAAAAGGAACATGTAGTTTTGGCTCTAATTGTAGATTTATCCATTCTGATAAAGATTTTGGTAAGTTTTTATTTATATTGATACACATGAATGTCTTATTCAAATCCTTTAAGTTAAAAGAGAGACACAATTTCAGGAAAAGTTTAATATGCGACCTGTAATGCCTATTAATTATGCTGAGCTACATTATCAACAAGTAAGCATAACTTTTTACAATTCCTTATACTAAAATGTTTTTTAAGCCATTTCAAAATGAGAGAATTTTGGACAAGCCTTTCCAGGAAAAGAAAATAGAATCAGCGTGGGAACGAGGTCTACGACAAGCAAAGGAATTGATGCGTAAAACGCAGTCTCGTAAAAATAGAGGTTACTTTTCAAATAAATTTATTAAACTTTTATACCGTACAAGTATTTTTTATAAGCAGAAGATAATTTCGATTCAAATTACAAGATTGCTTACGAATCTGATGAGTTTCATTCCCGTCCTCAAGATGAAATGTATATAAAAAATTTTACACTATATTTTGATTTTTTCCTGATTTATTTTAGTTTCCATAGGAATTTTTATAATCGCGATTATGATTTTCCTTTTCATAATAAACGCCAGCAGTTCGATGATTTTTTGGGGTATGATTATGATCATCCCCGGAATTTTGATAGACGTAATGATATAGAAGAATCGTGGTTACGCCGAATAAAAATGTCTAGGTAAATATTAAAATTCTTATTTTGGAAAAATGTTTAAATCAAAAAATATTTATTCTTTTTAAATATATCGTTGGCTCCCCTTACTTTTAATTTCGTATATGCATAATTTGATAAAAATTAATTATTAAGGACTTCTATTGGAAAAGTAAGGGGAGCCAACGATATATTTAAAAAGAATAATATTTTTTGACTTGAACATTTTTCGATTCTTTGACAAATATATTATTTAAAATCGTGCAAATTGCAAAATATAGGTAATAACTTTTGTAACATCATATGAGGTAGCAAAATATGCAGAAAGTTTAAAGAATATTTTTCGATTCTTTAATTACAAAATTTTATTTTGATTATTTGACAAATATATTATTTAATATCGTGAAAAAATTGCAAAAATATATGTAATTACTTATTTTACGTTGTCTCCCCGAATGAGGTATATCAAATCCTACATTTAGCAAAATATGAACTGACAGGTTGGAGATGAACCATCACAGTATACAGGTTGGAGATGAACCATCGTAGTATACAGGTATATAGGTAATAACTTATGTAACATCGTCTCCCCGAATGAGGTATCTTAAATCTAGCAAAATATGAACAGAAAGTTGAACATTGTCTCCCTAGTCATTTGTACATGGAATAGAAACCATTGTAGTATACAGGTTGGAGATGAATCATCGTAGTATACAGGTTGGAGATGAATCATCGTAGTATACAGGTTGGAGATGAATCATCGCAGTATACAGTTTGGAGATAACACTCAAGTTGTCTGCCCGTGTTCAACCGTACAGGTTATGAGAATATATCATTACATAATAGGGAAGAATTTCCTAAACTCTTCATACTGAAAAAATATTTCTTCAAATATATTATTAATATTTTAAAGAATCTCACAGTATACAAATGATGTGCCTGTCTGTGTGTGTATGTGAGTTTAAGCAGATCTGGCAAATATAAAAAAAATTAGCCAAATATTTATGGTAAAATAATCTTAATATTGTTATTCAGAATGATAAGAGAAATCTAAAAATGTATAATACTTGTATATTTGTTGAATATATGTGAAGTCATAATTTTGAGACCGTTTGAAAGGCCTGAAAAATCGGAAATTTTTAAAACCTATTCTTATAGGGTTGGGTACGCTGATTCCAAATATGTAATTTATTTGAAATGTATCGAATGACATATTTTTTGCGGACAAATTTGGAAATTTTATCAAACTCAAAAAATCTTTCTATGGAATAGAAACCATCGTAGTAAAGATTGTAGATAAAAATTAAATTGTATATCCGCGTTCAACCGTACAGGTTATGAGAATATTCAATACATAATGAATTTCCCAAAACTTCATACAGAAAAATAATTCTTCAATATTTGTGTTTGCGCTTGTGAGAACCGAAAATTAAAATTATTTTTTAAAAATCTACAAATAAATATAGGTTTATGTAGGATAGTGGTTTATAATGAAAAAAAGAATATAAATTTATGAGGTAAATTATTGATAAAAATATGGTTTCTCATTTATTTTCAGTGAACTTTCAAAGCGCAATCTAAAACCTATTTTTTCGACGAATCAAATTGTAAATCAAACCCGCACTTAAATTTCGGAGAACCAATTCAAAAGTTATAAGTAAAAAACGAAGGTTAATTTATAAAAAACCGAAAACATGATTTTCTAAAAATCTAAAAATAAATTTAGGTTGTGATTTTAGAGTGATTTTATAATTGTGTTGGAAATTGCTACAGATTAAAGGTGAAAATTTCTCAAAATGTAACAAGCGTCAAAGTTCAAAATTAGCAAATATAAAAAATTTGCACCTTTCATCTGCTAATTATGAAGAAAACCGAAAAATACAAAATTATTAAAAAAAACCTATTTTATTAGTAATTACAATGGTAATGAAGCCCGTGGAATACAAAAAGAATAAAATGGTTATTTCTCAAATATTTATGAAAGCCCATAAAAAATGCTTTGATTTGGTATATCGCATGATACATTTTGTTGAGAAATGCGAAAGTTATAAGCGCTTTAATATTTGACTAAAATTTAAGCTAGGAACACTACAAATAAACTAAGCGTACACTAGCCCGATAAAATAAACCACACATGTGTGCTAAAGATCTGGTGAAGCGTATGCGAGATAAGAATTCACTGCGCTCACAAACGCGTAATGCAACATGTGTTAATCTTTCTTCGCATAGTTATGCGCTAAAATCAATCAATAATGTGATTTATTCTTCGCACACTGTCGGTATAAATATAACGAATGCCCTTCGTTAAAAATTAGAAAGGTTGTATCTAAACTAAATAAAAGTAGACTACGATTATCAAACAAAACTCGTACATTTAATCGACATTTTTCACTTGAAAAATAATTTAAAATTTATTAGAAAAATATTATACTGACCCATAAAAAGTAAAAAATATATATTAATTTTCGACAGTTTTCTTTAACTATGACATTTTAAAATGTTAAAAACCATATTCTACCTTTGTGAATATAAAATTTTGAAGAAATAATATGTAAACTCATCACGTTAATTATTGGTATTTTTTGAAACTAGATAAAAGTTGACTGACCTCCCATAAAAGCGGATTTTGGAAAAATAAAAATATATTTATTTGTAAAGCCTAGCCTATTTTACCCACAAAGAGTATAGCTTCAAATCTTGTACATTCGATCAACATTTTTCACTTCAAAAATAATTTTAAATTTATTAGAAAAACATTATACTGACCTATACTACTGACCCATAAAAAGTGAAAAATATATATTAATTTTTGACAGTTTTCTTTAACTATGAAATTTTAAAATGTAAAAAATCATATTTTACCTTTGTGAATATAAAATATTGAAAAAATAGTATATAAACTTATTGGTATTTTTTGAAACTAGATAAAAGTTGACTGACCTCACATAAAAGCATATTTTGCAAAAATAAAAATATATTTATTTGTATAACCACAAAGAGTATACCTTTCCAATGATACCATTTTCATTCAAAAAATTTCTTTAAATCTTCACATTATGCTCCACTCAAAAGGTGATCCCATTTTTTTTTCCAAAAATTTAGACCAAATTTTACGGAGTAAAATCCATTTATTAAAATTTTTTTTAAACTTTTGCAAAATTAATTATTCTAGAGCAAACGATAAGCTTAATTCTTTCTGCAAATCAAACAAGTAAAAATTTCCAAAAAATCGTATTATTATTATTATATATTACATAAACATTTCAGCCAATCATATAGTTTTTATGAAATAAAACTGCAATTTCAAAGTTAAGTGTTTTTAACTTTTAGCTAGAATTTTTGAAATGTGGCTTTCAATATGTATGAAATATTTTTTGAAAATTTTTATTTTAAGTATGTTTTTTTAGTTTCATTGTACGATTTATACATCTAAATACATAAAATCTAACAAGTTGTCTCCCCGGTGGTCTTGCCAGAACTCTGATAGAATTAATTTTTTTTTATAAAACGTAATAAAAGGCGACTTGATTAAGCAAATGTTTTCACAACAAAAGTTTACTTTTAAGCAGTAAAAAATGTGTATTAATTTTAAGTTCTCTAAGTGCAAACATGTCTATTAAGTCCAATCAAAAAGCTAAAACTACAACTTTTAAACTCTTTTTTTTTATTTCATAAGAAATCGCTCACTTTCAAGATCATTGTCCATCTCAAGATCGTCTTCTTATTCCTCATCTTCGTCGTAAAAATTCTTTTACATTTCCATAATTACCTCCCTAATTCATTCTTTTTTTAGAACAGGAACTTCACATACATCAGAATCGGGTTCTCGCTCTCGTTCAATTCGTTCTTCTCCTAGTGTTAAACGCAATGCTAGAGGGACCATTAGAACTTCCAAATGTTTAAACAATTCCTTTAAAAACAGGTCATTTTCATTTCAATTAAATTATTCGTATTTTTACAACTAGTTAACTTGCAATTAAGGGTTTGGTCATTCTAAAATTGTTATAAATTTATCGTTTTATTTTTTGGGACGGTGATACGCGTTAAGGAACCCAGAAGGCGTGTAACACCTGGGAAGCAGAAATACAATCTTTTCGTTTATCCTTGCTGTTACTCAGTCAGACCGGGCAGAGAAATGAATCGGTAGTATTAAATAAGTTTGACATTTCTACATCGACAGGTATTTATGTGGTGCTGAATTTTTTTGGAACCAGTAACATGATAGCTCTTAGCTAGTTAAATGCATTTAAATAAAATAAAGCGCACATTACATCTTCACAATTACTAAAGCTAAAAAAATTAGTAGCAAAAGATTATGCAAATACAATTTGACTTTTCTAGAATTAGTGGGTATCCCAAGCTGTATTCATGTGAACCTACCAAAGTTAGATTCGAGTGCTTTCTGCCTTAATGTCGTCGATTGGACGAACGGATCTAGTAGATAGAGACATTTTTTTAAATTGCGGGCAATCTGTTTGATTGAACGCGGTTAATGAATCAAAAACAATGGAAATAGTCAACCATTTCTTTTTATCGAATAAGTAAACTCTTAAGATTTAAACTTGTTTAATTTGTTTGCATCATTTTGAAAATAAAATAACTCTGTTATAACGAGCTTAAAATGCATACACTTTATTAATTGGTATTTTAATATTATCACGCGCAATAAGATTGACAGTTAGTTAGCACTTCATTATCGAAAGGTTGTCGACGCCTGGGTTAGAGAACTATAATGTTATATGGTTGTTGGCCTCCTGATTATGCTATCTCATTATTAGCGTATTGTGACAGTCAAATAAACGTTAATTCTTATTTGAGACTGAGTGTGCATCTCCTTTGCAAGGAAGTGGATTACAGGGAAAGTCTAGAATTTTTGTTATTCTTTCACAGCAGCAGCGATAAAAAGTGTAAATTCAGCCAACCCACCTAAAAGTCGCCGTTAGATCCCGCTGGCTTAAAATGTAAGCTTCTTCATATGTGGCTTATAGTTTTTAGATCCTAGTTTTTCCCCACTGTGTTATTAATATATTTACACTTGGCAAGGGTTGGACCATAAATTAATGCGTTCTAATGTGTGTATGTGGGGACACTTGAAGAGATGATGTGTGGTGTGTATGTGCTAGTTGCAGACTGGACAACATGGATTTGTGCGTGTTTTGGGATCGATTTTGTGGAGATATTCGTGAAGTAGCGTTTATTTGTTGGTCCTAAGTTGTGCAAATGTGTAATTGTAAAAATTATACGATAAATTGGGATTGTCATTATAAATATGAAAAACAAAGATGAGTTTATAGCCTTATTTTTAAGTGTAGAGAGATCATTAGTAACAGCTTGTGTGTGGGTTAACTATTATTTATCTGTTCTTCCATATTTTGGCAAGTATGATGGTAAACATAATAGCCTTGAATGTAAAGTAGTTTGTTGTGGAAAGCACATTGGGAAGAAAGTAACAAATATTTTGTGTAAGAATTGTAATAACAGTGAATAAAATGTCATCTTTGATGTAAAATGGTAATTAAATTATTTTTTGTTTAAAAAAAGTTTTTAAAAAGAAACCTTTTTTTATCTTATTTTTATATAAAAAAACATTTGTACTAAAATAACAACGGTCAAAAATGCCCCCCCCCCCAGTCAAGTTAGGTAGTGAAAAAATGCGGTTTTTTTAGTGCTAAACTATACCGTTTTTGAACTCGTAAAGATCAAGCTAATAATTCTTTATCATGTCCTATAATTTTATCATAATTTACGCTATATTTTTTCTATTTTTCTAGAAGAAATAAGTTCTCAGATGCCCCAAAATCGCCACAAAGTCCTCATAAACGAGAATTCAGGGATAAGGAAAGGAATAAATTTAATTCAAAAGAAAATGTCTTAAGTACAACAAATCTTCCAGATTCTCTTTTATCTTCTCTAAATCATCAAAAAATGTATGAGTATATTTTTGCTACTTTTTAGTACTCCTCACTGAGTTATTTTTTAAGAAAAACTATTTCTCCTAGCCATTTACAAGATGTATCAAGATCTAATAGTCCAGCCGATAAATTATATAAACGTACGTGCATAAAACCTTCTAAAAGGTTAAGTTCTGGCTTATCTAGGTATTTTAAAATTCAGACATTGAAATACTTTGTATAAAATTATAATTATTTTATTCTCAAGTGTTTCATCTGTCTCTTCTATTGAAAGTGCCATCAAAAAAACACGCTCTCAATCTTCATCCACAAAATCTATCCGTGTTCACGTTTCTCCTGTTTATAAACGCGCTAGTAAAAATGTACTTTTATAGCTAGTTAATATTTCATTTTTCTATTTTAAGAAAAATGTGCTTTTCCACGATCACCGACTCCTCCTCATCAACGCAAACTTGTCACGCAGAATAATCAAAAATTATCGTTATCGAACGAAACTTCGAGCAAAACGCATAAGCCTATAAAAATGACACTGCCGAAAAATAAAAATGTAATATTTCTTCTCAAGATGTTTCTTTTTTTCCGTTAAGTAGTTTAACGTTGCGTTTATGCAATTCACGGAAAAAGCTTTTGTCTATTTTGTAGATGAACAAAATTTAAATTATGAGTTAAAAAATATTTTGACCAATTATTATATAGAGAATGACTCTGAATAAAGGCATATACTTTAAATACAATCTATTGAATTTTAATTTGCTCATCTATTGAATTTTATAAATAATTCCCCAAAACAATATATTTCAGTCTTTTTTAATAAATACAAATTCTACTGAAAAATTTATTCATTGAATAAGGAAAATTCCTCAAAAAAAAATAAATATACACATGGCATGATAAAACTTGAGGTACTTAGCCTCAAGGATGCCTTGCAATTTGTGAAAGAATTCACTTTTTTACCCCGATACATGTAAAACAAATTGTCTACTAATTCGATATATATATATCTGGCCAACTAACTTATAATATACAATGAGGTGTTATGCATCCTATTGTCCTGAGGTTAATTTTTTAGTCACCTTATGAAATGTGTGTTTACAACACTCCTCAGAACTCTGAATATATTATAAGAACGTAATTATAATTTTACGTTTTGGACCAGTTCTTTGTCTTCCAAAAGTATAAACCTTTTGAAAAATATCTAAAATTTCACGTTTATCTAATCAGGGAATTTATACAAAGCAAACTTTGTTCTTTACCTCTCTCATAACACAGCGAGTTTCCACCCTTAGACTACAGTTACGTCTTTTCTCAAATTGAGAGTATTTTAGATTGAACTAGTGAAACCATTTTCAAGCCAATATGCAAGATTGAAATCTCATTTATTTTAACAGTTGTACTAAAGGTTTAGTTTATCTAAGTTTTACAAGATTCTTCAGACGTCATAGCCGTTTTATTCATTGCCTAACCAATTCTGAATTGTTAGACGATGAGTCTTCTAATGAAAAGGATTATGGCATAAAACATTTGTCATCAAATCATCTCTTTGCACAGATCGAAATGGTATTAAAATACCGAATTTAATAATTTTTCTTCAAATAATACATTCCTAAGAAGCCCACTAAGATTGCTTATAAACAGTGGATAAAATGTGTTGCAACGGGTATTATCAATTAGATAGTAATCAAGGGAACAAGTAATTTTTTAAATATTAGGATGGACTTTTATTCGAGGTATCCCTTTTTTAAATTTGTTAAAAATATGAACGAAAGTTTGTCAAATGTGTAGTGATATATAGCCGATTTCACGACATTCAAATTATAGTGCGATTGTGGGCAGCAGCATTTACATGACCAAAACAGCCATTATCATTATTATGGAAAAGTGGTAATCCGTCGAATTTTGGGTTATTCATAGAATTTTTGCTGAAACTTGATTATTATTATTATCCCTCAAAACCTTGTAAATAATTCGTTAAAAGAAAGGGCCCTTTAAGAAAATGTTAGTTTTTATAACGATGACCACATTTATGTGGACATTAAAAAAAGTCATACAAAAAGTTTTTTACTTTATATGTCAACTAAAAGTTCTAATATGCTATAAATATTCATGCATCGTAACCAATGCTAAAATGACTAATTCCTATCTCTTAATTTTATTAGATGCTGACCCTGACTTCTATCCCTTTAAATTTTCAACTCCCCAAACCCTACTTATAAGTTCTTAAACTGTTAAGAAATAAATGGCGTTGTTCTTAATTTGTTTTCAATTTTAAGAAGAATTCCGTTTTTATCATTAGAAAGACCCACACGTACAATAAAACACTTCAAGGAAATTTCAACAAATATTATTTTATTTGTCTTAAATTTTTACCTAAAAATCCAAATATTTATTTTGAGTATTCAATCTTTTAATAGACAAAGTAAAAAATTTTAGGCTTTCAGGAATTAGAAAAAGTTTAACATAAAGAAATATATACTCAACTAGTCTGTTCTGAAAATAATATTCTGCAGATTTTCACTAAGATACTTCTAAATCATTACGTCTATAAAAAAGACCGTTATCATGACCATAACCCAAACAATCATCGAATTGCTGCAGTTTAAAAGCACTGTCTTTTCGAAACATTTATTGAGTAACTTGATATCTAACTATTTATTAGTAATTATTGAAATCCAAAAACCAATAAAATTTCTGATATATGAAACTTACGATAGTTTGTAGGAAAACATGCGCATTGCCGATATAAATAAGATTGAAAAGTAGAGCATAACTTATTAAACGATCAAACCTAGCCACATTTTAATAGTAGAAAGAATGGACTTATGACATTTTTGACCTTATGGTTATATGTATGTAGGTAGACACATAGGCTTTTCTAAATTTGGACCAAGTTGGAGTTTTTTATTGAAATTTTATTACAACGCGCTAATCGGTGTTGCTTAGTCGGGGTCGCAAATTTTGAAGGGATAGAAAGCGGCTTCTAATAAAATTTAGTAGTCCAAGGCAGATTTTTTAAGTACTATTTTTATTAAAAAACAATAGTTTACTATCTGTAAGCAGTAAGAGTTCCCGGCCATTGGTCGAAGTCGTAAGTACGTTAATTTTATTGAGTACTTTTCGAGTTTATCCTTGAAGATATTTTAAGAATTTAATAATATTAAAAGAGATTGATAAAAAATTTACTGACATACCACCTGCCTATTCTTTGAAATTATCTTATACCTATATTTCATAGACCAAACCAATAGCAGTCAATCAGCATTCTCTATTGTTAGAAGATGAAGGTGATGAATCGCCACCTCCTCCCCCACCACCTCTATATCCTATTGACAATAATAAGAGATCCAAAACCATTTCTTCTAATTCCAAACAGAATGTAATTTTCTTTTTTTATATGCTAATAAAAAAAGAATCAATTTAAGTGCTTATTACTTCAATGGCTAAATGCCGCTTTGATGAGATACCCTTTGTAAGGGTAGGAGTGACCATTTTTTGGTATAAAATGCGTATGAATACTCATTCAATATAATCAGGCTCAAGATGGAGGTAAAGCTAATTCCAGCTGATAGATTCATTAGAAAGCGTTAAGTTTTATATTTTGGTGGGGATCTCACCGCTTTTCCTTTTTCAACGCGCCTAAATAACAAAGAATAGGGTCAATTATTCCTTTGATCCATTACTCCTATTTTCTGTGTTTTAATATTTTCATATTTTATTAAAATTAGTTTAATACAAAAGTACATTCAGAAGTAAAATGTCTTTATTCAAAAAAAAATTTTTGGAGTTTTTGTTACAGGTTTTTCTTAGTTGGTAGTTGAAAATAAGTTTATGACCATAGTGGTCGAAAATTTATCTCCAAATAATTTCTTTTTCAATGACGCAGTGCCACTTCATTTATATAATACAAACGAGACAGAAAATAGGATTTAAAAATCATTTTTTATATTTCTGATATCTCCGATTTAATTTATCAATTAATTAGCACAAGTAGAATGAAACTTAATTCATTTCGCAATTTCCAGAGAGATCAACTCTGTCTAATTAAGTTGTTTCGAATGTTCGACCCAAATAGTTAAATGTAATGTTTCAAGTGTTTGGAAATAAATAAAATACACAGTTATGAAAATACGATCCTGATATATACTCTTTTTATACATATATCAAAAATTTGATCCTACTAGTTTTATTGAAACAACAAATAATGAACTCGTCACATGGGCATTAAATTATACTAAGTATGATGTACTCCAATTAAACAAACTCCTCTCCCTATTCCCATTAAGTAATATATATTTATCCTATTTAATACAAGGCCTTTTCATATAAGAAATATCTCCTCGCCTTCAACAATAATTTGAGCTTGGAGTAGGTTGTATATCTTAATTGTTCATTTTCTCCTCTATGTAGCATTAACCCCTCAATCATGCCAATAAATTTACCTTTGAAGTCATTTTAGGGAATATTTTTTATATAGCGTACATAAAAAATGAAGACGGATTGAAAATTGTTTAAAAAATTAATACTAAAAATTTTTTATTTGGTATTGATACCGATTTTTTGCATATTTGCCACCTATTAATTTAATCATTTAATTTTTACTCTGTATGTTAGATGTATATATGTCGTTTTTACTATTATAGAAGAGTAAGAAGACTGTGAAAAAGCCTAATCAGAATAACTCTGCTTCTGCCCTTATAAAATCGAAAGTTTCATGTCGTCGTCAAGAATTAATGATGCAGTTGAGAGCTGTGGAAGAAGCTATCGCTAAAAAGAGAAAAGGAAATTGACGTTTTATGCGTGTGTTGCCAAAGAACCTCCTTTTACGCCCGCCCCGCCTATTATTTCTTATTTTTTAAATTTGTTATTCCCTTATACTTTTACATGTATCGTTTTGTTTATTTATCCTGTAATCAAGTTTCTTTATGTAACACCCCCCTCTCTACTTTATTCTTTTTAATCTTGTATTTGGGTGAGCGCAACGGATAACCTAATAATATCATAGTCATGTTGATTCATTTTTGTGCGTTTAACAATTTCAAAAATATACCTATATCTTTTTTAATAAAGCTTTTAAATTTTAGTACATCTTTAAGGAGAATGCTTTCTTCAATGAATAATTGTGAGAGATATGACATCTATCTGATTTATAAATAATATATGCTAGCTTGTATCGAAATATGAGGTGAAAATGAATTTTAATTTAATTCAAGACATACTTGTTGATAGCAAAAGGAAATTTTTATGAATGTATTCATTTTTATAAATTAAAAAAACTATTGATTTAGAAGTTTTATCTAATTTTATAATAAAAAATTCATGGAATCGAAGACAAAACTAAGTTTAAAAAACTAGCTATCATAGGGGGCTGAGCCTAATATATCCTAAATATTTTTGGTACCTTTGACCTTAAAATCTGGCTATGTCCATCTTTAACATACATTTAACAAAATGAATTTCTGATGAAAGTAGAGCTACCAAGATAGTCCCAGTTTACAATGAAGAGCAAAATTAGATACCATATAAAGTATAGGACGAATGAAGTACAGACTTCACGCTGATAACTTTATAGATTTGTAAGCAAAATAATCCTATTGAGATATATAGTTCAATTCTGTCTTTAAATTAGTAACAACAAGAATCAAAACAAGGAAGTCCATAAGTGCTCGGTTTAGTTAGAGTAGCACCCAGTAATATTTTTTACCATGTCATTTTTATAAAAATTTTATTGCTGAATTATCTAGAGGGTTATTATTGGAAAATTTTATGAGCTTTTAAACATGATCTAAGGTCGCCTTAAGTGGAAATTTAGTCCCTTTCCTATTCATGAGATGGATAAAATCATTATTATATCAAGAAAAAAATTATTTATCGATTGGGCTAAAAGTCAATGTAATGTAGAAATAGCTAAATATATAACCATTTTAATCAAATGTATTCATTACCTATTTAAAGGTTTACAAACATACCGTCGTTATGGAAAACAGAAAGGTCGATTTGCTAAATGGGAGGAAAAATTGTTCAAAAATTATGAAAAAACATCTGACCATAAATTAACCAGTAACCTCAATTTAAATTTAGAGTAACAAAAGTATTTTCAAAATCAAATTGAGCATATTCGATTTGCTGTGTGTGGATAAGTTTACTTTAATATAATGAGAAAAAGTGTTTGCCATTAGGTCACCTGTGAAAGCTAATTTAATGACAGGTGAAATACTTTGAGTGAATTAATCACCAAAAGTTGGTTTATTAAATAAATTTATACAATATTAAGACAAAAAAAAATTATAATATATTTTGAAGTTTAATTATTTGGCATTGATTGACAGGTTTAATTGATTTTATTGAAAAATAAATGACTATCAGATTTGAAATCAATTATTTAGTAGATTCACGCGAGAATTGTGTATAAAATTTTAGGAAAAAAGCCTCCCGTCACTGAGGAAATAAAAATAGCTCGTTACGAATAGGGTTAATTGAGAGTCCTTGAATCTAATTATCTTTTCTTTCCATTTCAAACACTGATAAAAATTCCGACAAGGTAAAATAGTTTAGAAAAAATTAGGTTGGCTCTATCAATGCTTTTCAACCGCGGCCCACATATCAAAGATGCAGGAAAAATAGGCGAATCATTAAAATAGTCAAAATTTATTGATTTATTAATTTTATGATATATATGCAGCAATTTGGACTCAGTTTAAATAAGTAGAATGATTATTCAGAGTTATTAAAAAGCGCTTTTTATAAAAACTAATTTTATTATTTTGGTGCGATCTGCCTATTCTAGTGAAATGTTGGTTAATAATTTGGCCTTTTGTTAAAAAAGGTTGGGAATCACTTATAGTCTTGAAAAATTACTAAAATCACTGATAGTCTTGAAAAATCAGTATCATCATCTGTCAATTGACTAAATCATTGCTGACTTTTAATATGAAATTATTGTTATAATAAAGATGGCGTTAATTGTAGGATGGTGAAGAAGAAAATAAAATATACAATTGTAAGAGCTGACTTAGATGTCAAAGAAACTTTACTTTAATTTCAAAAACATTTTTTTAATTTGCAGTATTTTAACTGAATTTCAATTGCTCTAAAAGGAAGACTCATAAATTCTAGAAGCGGTTCTCAGTTCCTTATCTATCATATTATTTGAACATTTTAAATACCAAATCTTGAATACCGGAGGCACATTTTTCCCCCAGGCACCGTTTGGGCACCCTGATAACGTGTTCTTTTATATTTTCATAAAATAGTCTAATTTTTTATTCATTATATTATGGGTTATTTATCAAAGATGTATCGAATATCTGAATCTGCAAACATTTTTTCATTCTCTTAACATCCTCATCCGCGTATCATTTAGGTTTCAACATCCGCAATAACATCCTCAATTTCCAATCATTTTTCGTTTTTCTATATACCGAAAAGTTTTTTTCGGAATGTTTCAAATGTTTACTTTATCGAAAATTTTTAAGAAGTATAAAACTTGCGCTTGCTTAGAATAGCAATTATGATATCCTCATCGGCTAAAAAAATTAATTCTCGCATCCGCTACGATGTCAAATTTGATATCCGCTTCAGATTTCACATCCGATACATCTCTAGTTTCATTTCTAAATCGTTTTTAATACTTCAAGCTAAAAAGAACATTTTTTATATTTGCAGTATTTTAGCTAAGTTTTTGCGAAGTGCATAACCATTTGCTCTAAACGGAAGACTCATAAATTTTAGAAGCGATTCCCGGTTCCTTTTCTACCAAATTATTTGAGCTTCTTAAATACCGAAAGCCACACTTTTTAACGCAACGTTTTGGGCACCCCTGATGATCTGCATGGTTCTTTTATATTTTTATAAAATAAGCTTTTTTTTATTTATTATATTGAGGATATTTATACACAGTAACGTAGCCAGAAACTTATACTTGGAGGGGCCAAATGAGGCACTAATATACATGCTTACCTACTGGCTTTGTCTAAAATTAAAGCATCAAATGCTGCTTATAACAACTCTTCTCTTTGTGCTTATGAGCTACTTTCTCTACTTGTGTCCTATTCTTTGTTTAGATTTTATCATGATTATTTCTTATCTTCGTTTCTCATAGGAAAGAGAAATTTTTTATTGTAAATCTGCTTTCTTATTACAGGTAGAAGGCCCATCTTAACAAAGTTAACGGTTTGATCGTTACCGTCAATATCAATAATTTTTTTGTATTTTGATTTTATTTGCTTTATATTGTTCCTATAAGTACATTGTCAAAAATTAATTCATTATTTCATTTTAATTTGTAAATTTCAATTTTTTTAATGGTGGGGCCCATAACTTAGATGGAGGAGCCCGGCCCCAAGTGCCCCATAATATAAAGCGATAATGTGGAACACGCAAATTTACTTTATTAGTCTACAAAATTGTGACGTAAGTATTTTGGTTTATAGCCATGGCTTAACTCTTATTTTTAGTGAGCATTCGAGTGTCGGAGATTTTGAAAGAATAGGATTTGGACAGAGTTAGATTTTTTAGTTTAAGGAAGATTAAGTGTTTGGAGTGGGATTGTTTAATAATTTGGAATCGTATATTTTCCCTTCTATTTCGCTACCATATGTCAAAATTAATTTTTTTTGAAATACCTATTAAAGGTTATTTACGCATATATTTCCAATTTCAAGTATGACGAATTTTGAATGATGATGTTCATCTTTATGAAAGTCAAAAAATCCTTTAAGTATCCCAACTCATGTCAAAATTAAGCTTTTAGGTTTACAAAACTGAAAAGTTTTTTACACATATATACCCATTTTCAAGTAAGCTGAAGACAAAAAAAGAAATCAATGCTGAAAATATAAACTTTAGAATAAATGAACTTTTAGTTTATATTACAAGTTTTGGTTTTTATTTCACTCAAAATATTTGACCTGTCAGTAAATTAGCTCTAGATTAGACCTCTATTGTTTTAACTGCAGATTCGTTATCGGTTGGTAGTCTCTACTTCATTTCTCCTATACTTTACATAGTATGTAATTTTGCTATTCATTCTATGATGATCCTTTCGTGGTAGCTCTTATTTTAATTAGAAATATATTTTCTGCAATCTGTGTTCGAAAAAAAACTTTTTTCAGAGATATATTTACCACGCAATTTACCAGATATCAAAACTTTCCTATAAAAGAATCTTATTGATGATCTTAGGTTTTTTTTATCAGTAACATGCGTTTTAATATCAGGTGATATGAACAGATACTGTAAAGTGAGAAATTTTATTTCGAGAATAAAAAACTTCGCAAAATTAAATTCCACCAACTCAATTTGCAAGAATTTCAGCTTTTTTTATACGAAATGATTTATAGCATTTAAAATCTTTGACATATAAAATTAAAAATCGCTGTAATTTCGATTTAAGTGCTCCACAAGTAAAAAAAACTATTTTGCAGTTTTAGAAATATTCTCTCACTAATTTCTTTTTGAACCATGGTTTGTACTGTATGATTGAATGGAATATTTCCCAATAAATATTGGATTTAGTGTGAAAAGGATATTTTAAATTTGAAAGATGTTTTTAGAGATCCTCAATCAAAATTTTGATTCAGAATTTCCAATCAAGCAGCGATTTTTATATAGGTATAAAATGGTTATGCGTTTGTAGCTATGCATACCAATGAATTTACAAAAGTGCATCCACCTATATATAGACGCTACGTTTTAAATTATCGAGGGATAAATTCAAAATTTTATGAATGCTTTTCATTTTGATAAATTGCTACTCCAATTATTGTTTAGTATGAAAATAAACCGAAAGAAAAACTGTATTCATAAGAAAATTTGTATTTAATCATAAAACAAATCAATAATAATTCCAATCCAATGGTTCCTAACGTTTACGCACTCATGACCCCTTGCCTTTGTATTACGTCGTCGTTCCGAAATATATTGTTTTTGAAAATAAAAATTCTTTGTTCCTTTTTGAACTATTTCAATTTATTTATACTACTTCTCAATATTTTTCATTAGTAAACTATAACACAGCATTGTTTTGCATTTATCATATCAAAAACCACAGTTGTTTCAATAATAATTATAATATCAAAACCAGTTTTAACAGGTATTTAGCTGAATTAGTGAGATATCTACAGCTGTATTTGAGCAGCAAACATTAAAAATCATGGTCCAATGTTTGTTATATCATGTCTCATGCCATTTCCAACATTCAATCTGTTTCAATTTCTTGTTTTTAAATTGGCCAGAGGTGAAAATCCTGCCTCACGCTTGTAGGAAGAAACATATCAAAGAAGGACAGGCAAAACCATTTGTCAGGCTGACTTTGGTGTATAACTGATCGTGTCCAGACATTTGGCCGACAGACATCTGATCAAATGGACATTTAGCCGACGTACATTTGGCCGAACAGACATGTGACCGAACCAACATTTCACCAAACGGACATTTGAGCGAACAGACATTTGACCGAACGGACATTTGATTGAATAAACATTTAGAATAGATTTTAGAATTTAGAATAAACATTTAGTATAGTTAGAATATTGTTAGAGTTAGTTTTAGTATAGTTAGAATATTATTTTAACGTTTGTGTTAGCATAGTTAGAATATTGTTAGTGTTAGTATAGTTAGAATATTGTTAGTTTTAGAGTTAGATTTAGCATAGTTAGAATATTGTTAGTTTTAGAGTTAGGTTTACCATAGTTAGAATATTATTAGTCGATGTTAGTATAGTATATTATAGTATATAAAATGGAAGATTGTGGGGCAGTTTTTTGTGGGCCAGTAATTAGTCCTGAGTGAGCAAGAGTGATTGATTACATAGATGCTTAATACTCGATGAACGAAGGTCCGAATGCAGTTATAAGCGTGAAACTTGTGCTCTGTAGACGAATACATTTCATTGGTGGCACGTAAGGATATACAAAATTGTGTTATAAATAGCGTAAGATAACATACGCATCTTACCGTGTCCGAACATTTGGCCGAAAGATCAATTGTCTGTTATGTTCTGTTGGGTCAATTGTCTGTTGTGTCAAATGTCCGTTCGGTGAAATGTCTGTTTGGCTATATGTACGTCGGCTAAATGTCCATTTGGTCAAATGTCTGTCGGCCAATTGCCTTTCGGCCAAATGTCCGGGTACCATAACTGATACATAGCTTAACAGAACTAAGTTATAAATTTCACTTTAAAAAAATTACAAGCTGAGGAATTAAATCTAAAAATTCTTTTTGTATTTCATCTTGGATGATACATGAAGTTCAGTACAAAATTGATTACTTTCCCAAGATTCCTGTTCTTCTGGTAGCTCAGAAAAACTATAGAACTTAACTTTGAAAAACTGATCTCGACCTAAGATCATCGATCAATCGACTAAATTTTTCATACATAACGATGTTTTGAAGAATAGTCTTCCGACACGAGTTCTGTGGTTTAAACACAAAGAATAGGAGATTATTTTAAAAAAGCTATCCTCCTTGGCTAAATTATTTGAGAAAATAATGTACAACAAATTTTCAAGCTTCATTCATAATAATTCCTTGATCCGATCACTGCAGTTCGGATTTAAACATCATCACTCAACACAAGATGCAGTTTTTTTCTCTTTTAAAACTGGTTTCAAAATATCTTTACTTGTCCGGTTCTTCTATCGGTATCCTTCTAGATTTTTTTCTGCTTTTGGCAAAATAAATCATAAAATATAACTTATGAAATTATAAAAATTTGGTTTTCGTAGATTTTTTCACTCGTTTCAATCCTATGTGTAGAACCGCTGTCAATAAACGTGTTTGTCTGGTGAAAAATATACAAAATTTAAACTGTCTGCGGGAGTTCCCTTTTTAATTTATACATAATGTTTATATGCAACATTATTGTGATATTACACTCTCTATGAGGATGATGTTTTTTTAAACTTTCCTTCTGTCTCTCAAACGTATGTTAACTCTTGTATGCAATCATTTAACTCCTTGTGGTCTTCATTTAACTGCTTAAGTTTCAATTATGATAAATGTAAATGCATGCTTTTCTCTCAATTCAATGGCAAACATTATCACAAAATCTTTATTGACAATCATCCTGTTTCTTTTGTTGAATCTTTCAACTACCTTGGTGTGCTCTTAACTCTCAATCTTTCATGGAATATTCATTGTAGTAATGCTCGGGCTAATATTAAATTTTATACCTATTTGTTTAAAAAAGAATCATATTATCCAAATTACCCCCTACGTAAAATACTGCATTTTTCTTATAATTTTCTACTTTAATTTACTGTATTCTTCTCGGGGGTAACTCCAAATGACTATTCTGGAACAAGCTAAACAGAACCCATGCAAACATTCTCAAGTTCTTTTTTGGAAAAGTGCCAACGACTTTTTCCACAAGTCTTGACTGTATTTATATTTACACCTCTTGTGTATTCACATTCAAAAATTATTTTTTATCTGGTGGAATTTTTTCTGATTTTTTTAATGTTCAGCAATGCATTATTACGGTACCTGATCCCTGCTGCATTTTCCCTATTCATATCATATCGTTCTATTTAAAAATAATATATTTGAATGTTTGATCCATTTTAACCGCTTATACTCCAAAAGTCATCGCACTTTTTTGAAATCATTTAAAAATTTCAAACTAGGAGTACATGATCATTTTTTTGTTTACATTATTAGTTTTGTGTATGCTGCTGGGGGGCGTAAAACGCCCCCCCCCCCCTTCACTAAAAAATTAATTGTAGAAAATTGGCTGAATCATATCCCTTCAAATTTTGTGACTTTTCCTAAAATCGCTAGCTGCATCTTTTGAAACCATTTTCATGGTTGTTGAATGACCCTTTCATGACCAAAACTGTCAATCAAAATCAAAAATTAAAATTTTTCAGCAAAATTTTGACATTATCTGTACTTAACCTTATAACTTAGGATCTATATTATATAATACCCTCAAAACTTAACAGTTTGGAACGCATAACACTTTATATATTTAATTTTTTCAATAATCATGCCTATTTTTTAGAAAATATCAATCAAAATATTGATTGATCAAAAATGTATCTAATAAAATATACCTTCAAATTTTACAATGAAATATATGTGTTATACTAAATCGACCATGTTGTTTTCATTTCTGGACTCATTTTTTACATTTAGGATTTAAAATACCTATAAGTGTTAATCAAATTTGCGGTTTACTTCTAAAAATTATTTCCAAAAACATTCATTCAAATTTTACAATGAAATATATCTGTTATACTAAATCGGCCATTCTGGTTTCATTTCTGGAGTCATTTTTTACGTTTAGGATGTGAAAATACCTATAAGTGTTAATTAAATTTGTGGTTTACTTCTAAAAATTGTCTCCAAAAACATTCATTCAAATTTTACAATTAAATATATGTTTTTATACCAAATCAACCATGCTGTTTTCATTTCTGAACTCATTTTTCACATTTAGAGGTTTTAAAATATCTGTCAATGTCAATCAAATTTGCGGTTTACTTCTAAAAGCTATCTCCAAAAATATTCTCTCAATTTTACTAGAAATATATGTTTTTATACCAAATCGATCATTCTTTTTTCATTTCTGAACTCATTTTTTACATTTAGGATGTGAAAATACCTATAAGTGTTAATCAAATTTGCGGTTTACTTCTAAAAATTGTCTCCAAAAACTTTCATTCAAATTTTACAATTAAATATGTTTTTATACCAAATCAACCATTTCATTTATGGACTCAATTTTTGCAGTTTGAATTTGAAAATACCTATAAGTATCAATCAAATTTGCGTTTAGTTCTAAAATTTGTTTTCAAAAATATTGATTCAAATTTTACGTGAAATATGTTTTTATAGCAAATAGATCATGATGATTTCATTTCTGAACACAGTTTTCGCATTTAAAGGTTTTACTGTTAGTGTCAATCAAATTTGCGGTTTATGTCGTAAAACTATATACCAAAATATTCTCTCCAATTTTACATGAAATATATGTTTTTATATCAATTCGACCATGATAATTTTTATTTTTGAAATCATTTTTGCATTTAGAGGTTTTAAATGTCTGAAAGTATCAATCAAATGTTCGATTTACGTCTAATGTCTACAGAAATATTTTTGAAATTTAAATAAAATATCTATTTTTATGCCAAATGGAAGATGCTGGTTTCATTTTTGGACTCAGGTTTGGCATTTATGGTTTTAAAATATCTGAAAGCTTCAATCAGATTTGCGGTTTACTTCTAGATACTGTCTTCAAAAATATTTTCAAAAAAATAAAATATCTGTTTTATACCAAATCGACTATGCTTATTTTATTTCTGTACTGGATTTTGGATAATACGGTTAAAAAATATCTCGAAGTGGCAATTGAATTAGTAATGTATGCCTGAAAATCAGTTCTGTAAAAAATTTTCAAAAAATGGCTGCATATTAGATATATAGTGAAAATATTCTTTTTTTTTGTATATTTTGGCTTATAATACTTTTTACAATCATCTTGAGTATGAAATATTTATTAAAAAAAATAAAACGTATTATAAAATCTTTTGAAAATTTGTATGAGAGAAGTAACCAAGTTGAAAACTAATTGAAAAGAGAACATGTGATCAAAACAAATAATTAAAAAAATATGTATCTTGACTAAATGGAAGATCTACCATGTTCTAATGAACTAGGAAGTGGTTTAATTATATAATAGATGCTTCAAAAAATTTTGACTGTGAAAAAGAAGTTCCTCTTTTACAAATGAAAAATATTTAAATCTATAGCCCATATCTATAGATTACAATTAATATTTAGCTAAGATGGGTAGGAAATCTGAAAATTTAGAATAGGTCAGATTTATCAAAAATGGCACAGATGCCATTATGTGAGAATTTAGTCACTATCAAGATATTTTTAATTTAAATTGAATTTGCCATCTTTTTACTTTTGCGTCAAAGAAATAAATTTTAGATGAAGAACGTGGACAACTTTTTGTAATTGAACAATGAACATCACGAATGATTCATCAGAAAAAATCCTTTGAAATAAGATTGGTTGATAATAAAATACACGATACTGATAAAAAAGTATAAGATCATCAAGAAGATTCTTTAATCAGAATGCTTTGAGTGAGGAAAAAAGTAATTTTATCATTATAAAAAAAATTTTCGAACACACATTGAAGAATATAAATTTCTAATGAAAAAAGAGCTACCAAGAAAGGATCATCATGGAATGAATAGCAAAATTACATACTGTAAATTATAATATGACGTAGAGACTACAAGTCGATAACGAATTTGTAGCCAAAAAGATGGAGGTCTTATCGAGTTACATAAGTTACTGTAGAATGAAATATTTTGAGTAAATTATCGATTTTTTTGACAGGTTTTATTGAATTCATAAAAAATGACATCACCAATAAATTCTACATACTTGAAATGTATAAAAACTTTTTATACGAATAAAAATTTTAATTTTGACATGGGTGTCATATTTAAATTATTTTGTCAGGTTTGACTAATTTTTTATAAAAAAAAAAGGAATATAACCAGTAAACACAGCCTACTTGAAAATGGGTATATGTGTATAAAATGCCATACACGGTAAACTTCATCATCTCCCTATACTTTCTATTAAACGTAATTCTCTAATTCAAAAAACCGTGACTGATCCTTTCTTTTTGGGATAAATCAATTTTTTGACAGTTTTGATTAATTTTCATAAAAAAAATGAATAACACCACTGAATTACGCATGCTTAAAAATGGGTATATATGTGTAAAAAACTTTATATTATTACTTAGATAAAAAGTTTCTTTTTAAGATGAGCTATCATATATAAATCAATGCTTTGATAACTTTAATTGATTTTTATAAAAAAAATGAATATCACCGCTGAATTCAGCATGCTAGAAAATGGGTGTATAGGTGTAAAAAACATATAATTATTTGGATAAAAAGTTTTTTTTTGAGATGAGCTGTCATATATAAATCACTTTTTTGAAAGGTTTGAATGATTTTTATAAAAAAAAATGAATATCACCACTGAATTCAGCATGCTTGAAAATGGATGTGTAAAAAACATTATATAATTATTTAGATTAAAAGCTTCTTTTTGAGATGAGTTGTCACATTTAGATCAATTTTTTGACAGTTTGATTGATTTTCATAAAAAATGAATATCACCACTGAATTCAGCATATTTGAAAATGGGTATAAATTTGTAAAAAACTTTATATAATTATTTAGATAGAAAGTTTTTTTTGAGATGAGTTGTCACATTTAGATCAATTTTTTGACAGCTTTGATTGATTTTCATAAAAAATGAATATCACCACTGAATTCAGCATATTTGAAAATGGGTATACATGTGTAAAAAACTGTATATAATTATTTAAATAAAAAGTTCCTTTTTAAGATGAGCTGTCAAATATGAATCAATTTTTTGACAGGTTTAATTGATTTTGATAAAAAATGGACATCACCACTGAATTCAGCATAGTTGAAATATATATGTAACATTAAAAATATTTATAAAAACTTATTAATATCTGAGAAAAATAGGGGGGGGGGCTTGAGCGGACAAATTTTGCCTGGCACTAATAGGGTTAATATGAGTCTGTTACTATTTTTACATACATTTGTTAGTATTACCTCAGTGTTATTCAATTATTAATTACATATACATAATAATATCCATATAAACCAACTGTGCTTTTTATATCATAAGTTTTGTCTATAAATTTATTTTCTATCATCACGTTTTTTTTCTATTACGGTTCTATTTCTATCATGTATCCTTCAAACAAATGCGTGAGTAAGGTTGGTTAGGCGTTTCGATAACTCAAGGTCTTGGGTTCGATTCCGCATCCAGCTTACTTTCCTCATAGTTCGATACAAGCGGCGTATTGTGCCTTCTCAATCAAAATACCCTACTGCACCTTTACCTTTGTACATTTTTGCTTTATGATGATTTGACTAAAAAGCATTTGCTTGTGGTACTACACCTTCTCACCAACCTCAAACTTAAATATTTTTTTATTTTTTGGCTTTGCTTTGCTTGACTTTTTTTCTCTTAAATCATTTTAGTAAAAATTTGGATTTTAAAATTTTTCTGGCTATTTTTAAGAGTTTACTTATTGTTTCATTTGTTGATTTTAATTTCAATAAATCTTACTTTCTTTCATTTTGCGTTAAGTATGAATATTTTTCCCCTTATTAAAATGGATAAGACTAACGTTCTATTTGTAGCAAATAAAATGCTACTAGAAAGAAAACAAAAAGCAAAGCAAAGATGGTCACTCAAGTAGAAAACACTTTAAAAATGAAAGTTCGTTTTTCAACTTACAACCAAATTGTTCTTAGTAGGCTCTCTTTTCTTTCATTATATTAAGAATTTGGTTCAACTAAATTTTTTTATATGGGGACCATTTCTAAATAATCAAGAAAAAAGGGAATATCAAAATCTCCATTATATTAAACATTTAGCTATAATGAGGTTCAATTGTATAATGTTTAACATTTAACAAGATATTGTTCAATAAAAGGCTGCAAGCCAAGAAAACTTCAAATTTCTAGAAAGATTTTTAAAACAAAAATCAAGAAAAAAAACTATTATTTTACGTTCAAAATAGCATGATGCAATTCGCCTTATTTAATCGCTATTATAAATTCATACATAAAAACCGGCCAGGACGAAACCTGATCCACTATTTTATTTAATATTAGTTGTGCATAATTAAAACAAAAATTTTAATTTTTATATCTATAAATCCAATAAACATTAAGATTGGCAGATGCATATATACTAGCTCTACGGATTTTTAAGTTTTTCTAACGTCCACCGCTTTGAGTTACAAATTCTATCACTTTTTGTTAATGTCTGGTTGAGTTTTGTAGTATTATTATAATATTGACCATAAAATGTTCATGTAAAATCAGTTAAAGGTATGAGAAATATTCTATACTCAATCCTGGCATCCAAATTAAACATTTTTGCTACACTCCCTGTTATGAGTGGGCACTCAAAATGAGCTGCTCTCTAAGCAAAAAGCTAAACATTTTCTAGCAGGGAAAAAGAATCTGAAAATTTAAGATTAACCTAATAAATTAGTTATCTATTCATCAATTGTGATCCACTGTTGAATTTATAACAAATCTTTATCCTTTTTTATTCTTAATCTATTTTCAGTGCATAATTTTTACCTTTTAATGCTTCTGATGTAGTTATTAATCAGCAAAAATGACTTATTTATATAATTCATATTTTCATAAATTTATTAGCTTCAAATGGTTATTTTGTTAATTCGTGTCTATCCTTCTACTGATTTTTGCACTACACATGATGGCAACTATGCAGATCCTCGTGGTTTTTAGAAATTGTCTATTTCACTAAACATCAATAGCGTTATTTCATGATGACTTAAAAGAATCCCAGTTTTCATCAATTGTCTCAATATTTTTAAAAAATGGAATTTAGAAAAATCTATTAAATTATTATTTAGTAAAATATTATTCTTATTTTTGTAACGTAAAAATAATTGTTCAGGACTTTTTTTGATCTATATTTGTCGTTTGGCTGATTTAAAAACTAGAACCAAATATAAATTACAATAAAATTCAATAAAAAAAATTCTACATTTTAATTTTAGTTGTATCAAACTTATATATGCTAAAAATATTAAAAAAACAAAATTTAGCTATTTAAGATTGAATTAATTTTTGAACTTGGTAGGCGATGTCTAAAACTTCCTAAAAAAAGTCATTGCATTACAATTGTATATAAATTTTTATGACTTCCAATTTTGATTTTATAGAAATTTAAAAAAATGTTAACTAATTTTAAAATTAAATGATATTTTTGAAAAAAATTATTATTTCTTTAGAAAAATCCATGTGATTACGACTGAAACAAGCTTTGTTATAATTTTGTTTACTTTATCGAGGTTGATTGATTGATATTGACTCAGCTTATAGATTATAAAAAAATCTGAAAACTGGCATGAAGCTTAAAAAAGTTGAGTATTTTTAACACAATAATAAATTCGTATCACTAGAGAAATCTAATGAAGAAGAAATAGAGAAGATTAAACTAGTGACACCATTTTAGCATGACAAAGCAAAACCTAATGATCGATGTTCCAATTTGTTAATTATAGAATCACAAAAATAATTACTTGTTATTTTTTAATTATTTAAAAATTATATGTTATTAAAATATCTTTAATTGGGATTCTGAGAACTTGTTTTGAGTTACACCGATTATTTTAGAAGTTTTCTTGATAACAGTGTAAATATATTTTTGTTCTATGTTGAGATATCGAGAAGAAAGAGAGAGAGATTTTGTGAAGATGAGAGGGAGAGTAGAAAGAGAGAGAAAGTAGAGTAGAGAGAGAGTGAGACAGAAAGAAAAGAGAGAGAGAGAGAGAGAGAGAGAGAGAGAGAGAGAGAGAGAGAGAGAGAGAGAGAGAGAGAGAGAGAGAGAGAGAGAGAGAGAGAGAGAGAGAGAGAGAGAGAGAGAGAGAGAGAGAGAGAGAGAGAGAGAGAGAGAGAGAGAGAGAGAGAGAGAGAGAGAGAGAGAGAGAGAGAGAGAGAGAGAGAGAGAGAGAGAGAGAGAGAGAGAGAGAGAGAGAGAGAGAGAGAGAGAGAGAGAGAGAGAGAGAGAGAGAGAGAGAGAGAGAGAGAGAGAGAGAGAGAGAGAGAGAGAGAGAGAGAGAGAGAGAAAGAGAGTGAAATTGATTAAAAAAAATTTTACGGAAGGTTATTGAAGTGTAAAGTGCACATATATATATATATTTATAATGATATATATATATATTCACAAAATATAAAACATGATCACATAATTTACAATTCTGGAAAAAGCAATAGCTAAAATGGCCGTCAGTTAGATTTCTCCATTGTGAAATAAAATATGTATATCAACGCATAAATTATCACAAATATTATCAACTTAAAAGTTCTTTTGTGAATCTTTTGGTAAAAAACTATTTTAGTAGGTACTTAATAAGTAGTTTTTTATTTTCTTTTTAAAAGAAAGCAACGACATAAAAACGTCATCAAATAGAATTTTGTTATCTAGGTAAAAATCATTACATTTATTCAAAATAGAGATATTTAATCCTTTCAGTCTATTATAAATTTTCAAAGGTTTGCTTAAGCTCCTAGTATAATATATGGGATTTATATTATATTTAATCAACGAGCCAAACACATTATGTAAATGACCATTGAAGTTTTTCTAAAGAAAAACTCCTACTCTCTGCTTGAAAATTTCATCTAATTTTAACCATCCGTTTTGCTTAAAAATTTCTGTTGTGTGGTCAAACTTATTGATGCTATAAATTACTCTTATTGCTCGTTTTTGAAAGATCGCAAGGCGCTTTTTTCTATAAGGGTACCAATTTATTATACTGTAGTTTACATAAGAGAGAAATAACTGTTTATATATCTCCATTAAAAATATATTATTAATTATTTATCAAATGTGATAAATTCTTATGTAAAAAAATTTGTGAGTCGGCTACAAAATATGGGACTCTAAATACTTATACAAAACTTAAAAAAATTTTAAACCCAAATCCTGATTATAACTACTATCCCTTAAAAAAAGTTTATAAACTCCATTAATAGGCAAAAAAGCTTAGTATATTTCAAATAACGTAGTGCACACATTGATAAAACAAAAAGATTAAGAAAAATAAAGAGCGCCTTATCTTGATAGGAGGTAAGTGAAAAATGAAAGCGTTGGAGAAAATTATAAGTATATTCCAAAATATTGTCCCTTCTACTTCGAATTTAGCGTTAGAAACCCGACAATTGTGGGATATTTTCAGTTGTTTTTCAAGGGATAAATATTTTTCGATAAATGAAGAGATGATAGAGATCTCATGATAAAGAGTTAAACATGAGATGTTAAGATCAAGTCTCTAAGCTTTAACCATTAGGGGTCGTTCACAATTGACGTCAACCTTTTTTTGATAAATTTCAACCTCCTCCCCCCCCCCCCTCATGTTAACTTTTAGATATATCATCACTTAACAAAATCGACTTATGTCAACTTTGGATACCCCCCCCCCCCCCTCCCCCGTTTTAGTTGACATCAATTGTGAACGACCCCTTAGTTTCCGTAGTAAAATCCTCTATCTATAGAAAAGAATAGACCAAACTTTAATTAAAAAATTGAAGTTTACTAATAATTTCCATGTTTATTATAAATTTCCAATGTGATAAATGTTTGCCCTATTTTTACAATCAAAATATATACATAAAACAAACAAGTTGTGTCAAAACCAACCAACCAACATAAAACAAAATTAATAAAATTATGACCAGTTTTTTACATTAATAAAATGTTTTAGCGTAAAAATTTTCTTAAAAATGGAACCTAATTTTTTTTATAAATACTCATTCATAAAGAGTTTTTAACTTTCATCATATAGTTGGTTTATGCGTTGTCTTATGAATACTAAGAATGTAATAGACTAAACTGCTTATAATTCTTCTTGTTTATTTTGTTTTACTTGTTTCTAAGATTCAATAGCTTGTATTTAATCTATTAGCTGGAACTTAAACATTTTTTTAATTAAAGAAATATATCTAACAGTTACGCGTGCTAAATCTTGTAATAATTTATGTTGTAATCACGGTTGGAGAGTGGGAGAATTTAAAGGGATAGTAGTTGTAATCAAGATTTGGGTTAAAAAATTTTTTAAGTTTTGTATAAGTATTTAGAGTCCCATATTTTGTAGCCGACTCAACAACCTTTGTTGCACCAATTTTTTTACATAAGAATTTATCACATTTGATACATCTCTGATATGGGTGGTAATAAAATTCATACAAATTATACATATGTTCGTACTTGTATGCCTTATCTCAAACAAAAGGATCTGGAAGATTTAAACTCATACAGGAGATGAAAACACGATGCAAGAATTTGCCTAATGATTTATTATAAGAATTCGTGGTTAAATTTTTTTAATATATACGAAAGCTAAAAGAGTTTTGTCAAGTTCCTTTCTTATTTTCGGTAAAGAGAAAAATCTGAATCTGACCACTCTATTTTAACTGGTACAGATATTATAGCTTTTTAAGTATTATTTACATTCTTTATGAATTCAAGTTTAAAAAGGACATGCTTAAAATAAGTTTCTTTAGAAAAATGAATACATTGATTGGATTCATTTTTAGAGAGTAAATACTGTTGAAAATTTTTTCTTATTTGATCCTTGTATCGTTTTTCAATTCAGCTATGTGTTAATATAAAAAACGTGTCATTTGAGTAGCTGACTTGACAATTAATAGTTCGTTGTAAATATATGTTTTCACACTAACAGGGCCGGCCGTAGTGTTCGCGGGGGCCTATGCAAAATGGATTGCGTGGGGCCCAGTGTGGGTAGGAAAAAATATTAAAAGTAAGAAATTAGATTTTTAAAAAAGAAAAGCGATTTGTTTTATTACCATTAACACAAAATGACGATCAAAGTAACTTTACTTTGCTAACCTTGCATTTAGCGAAATCATACAATATAACATCAAAATGAAAAGCGCGGGGCCCACTGCGGCCGCATATGTTGCAGCCGCCTAAGGCCAGTCCTGTTGGGACTACGAATCTAGTTCGTAGTATCCGAGTATTCAAACTAAGCCATTTATCAGTAACGCGAAGATTTTAATGCCCACGTATTTATCTTCATTTTATTAAATGTGGTCTATAAAAATGTTAACGTTCAAACAAAAATATATTATAAATGTAAATCATAGGAATTTTTTAATTTTTAGCATATGAATTTGAATGTATTTTTAATATCATTTTAGGAGGAAGCGTAAAAATCAATGTTTCTTAATTTGATTCATTTTAAAATGAAATTTTGCATTCTACTGATCTTCAATTTATTCCATCCAATTTCCTTTGTTTCTCATTTGGTGCTAAGTCAAGACGGGAGCATCAAACCCCAGTATTCCTCAAATTATGTTCTGTCGGATCCGGGTAATATACTAAAGTTTCTAGAACAAAGAAATCTCGTTAATAAGGTTGATGAATTGAGAGTTAGGCTCACTACTAAAAAGCAGGGTATAAACATTCCAGAAGACAAAGATTTTAATGATATAAATACTTGGTTTTATTCTAAAAATAAAGACTGTCTAATTGCTGGAAAACCATTAACGAAGTTTGAACTCTTTTTAAGCACGACAATAACGCAAGAGTCTCTTGGAATAGATGAGAATAAGTATTTGTTAAATAATAAACGCATTGACAACGTCAAAAAGTACAAATCTCAAAAACCGTTTTGCAATAACGAACTTTATTATTTGCCATATTCACAAGATGCATTTGAACATCTCGAAGGAATTAAGAAAGCATATCAAATTAAATTGTCTCCAGAAAATACTCTCAAGATTCCGATTTTGTTTATTGAATCCATAGATCAGTATGGTCACTTAGTTGCTTCTAATTTAGCAGCAAATAGATCGATCTGGGTGTTATACAATATGGCAACATTTTATTGGAGATATCAAGGAAATGCTTATGAGGCTATTCAATGTATAAGAAGAAGTCTACATCTTTCGCCACCCAAGTATAAGTTGATTCCATTAATTCATCTGGGAAACATCCTTTTCCATGGTCAGTTTTATGATGACGCCATATCTGTTTTAAAATATGCCATGAATATTGACGCCTCTCACATAACTTCCTATTATATGCTAGGAACAATTTATTCGTATTTGGGAAAATACCCGGCCGCTATTAATGCTTTCAATGAAGTTTTGAAAATAGAACCTTATTTAAATTCTGTGAAAAAAGTAAAGCACGCTGTTTTATGTCACTTGAAGTTGGAGAAGACTTTAGAGGAACAGCATGCAGCTCTTGAAGTTTCATTGAATTCCTTGAAAGAATGTCACAACATGACACAAGAAATCAAAAAGATACAAGCACAAATAAATGGCTTTAAAGTATCAGAAAAGGAGCGTAAGCAGCAAATTAAAGCGTATGAACTTCATATGAAATCCAAGAAAGAAAAAATACAGTATTCCAACATAATCAAAAAAAATAATGAAGCTGAAAATATAGGAAGTATAATGGAATGCCATAAGAAAATTTTTAATGGTGAAACTTCACTTATTTGTGATGAAATACCAGCACAAGAACACCATGATCTATTATTGTCAGATCTAGGTAAGCAAGGTGAGGCGTCTTATAATAACGAGTATTTGAATTTTAAGACGAGTTTTGATAAGTTAATTAAACAAATAAGTTCTACTGATTCTGATTATTTTGATGATTACATGTCATTATATGATGAAATTTCAAGAAAATATCATAGCATTATTCCTGCCTCAAATTTTCTTATTCTTTATATGTTAAATGAAAAATGGCCTAATAAAACGGATTGCGAAAATTTCATGCTAAACTTCAAATTTGATTCAGCCTTGAATGGATTTTTTGCAATCTCTTATCGAATAACATATGAAGATTTTGAAAAAATATCTTCAAATATTGGCTTTTCTCTGTCTCAAGAGCATCCTTTGCCATGGCATCCACCCTATTGTGAAAATTTTTGTTCCCATTTTTCAGACAACCCATGTGAAAATCTGGACAATTATATCCTTTCTGGTAAAATATATCCAGATGCGAGTCTTATGACTTTCTTATCCAAGTATATAGACACAGTATTGATAGAAGAAGAATTTGGACAAAGGGTTTTAACAGCATTAAATAATAACCCAGGAGAATGGATGCTGTACAATCTAGCTTCGTTGTTTTGGGTGAGCGTTGGCGATGCTAACCAGGCACTAAAATGTCTAGGCATTGCAGATTATTTGGTAGCAGATGAAGATAGGTATATCATCTTCCTGAACTTTGGAATTATTTTAGCTAAACTTGGATATTATAATGAATCCTTCACTATGCTAGCTAAAGCTTACTTAAAAGAAACATCTCTACCTGAGACAAACCATTTCTTTGGAACGGTAGACATTCTATTTAACGGTAACATCACAAGAGCTACGAACTTATATAAAGAAGCTCATATCATCGATCCAAATTGGATAGCGTCATTTAATAATTTAAAGTATATAAAATGCCTACAAAAATTTCCTGATTATTATAAAGACTATGTCTGCCCGATTATAAAAAGCAGCTGCAATTTTTCAATCGATAAAATTGATATGAATTACAAATATTTCAATTTGGGAGGATCGAAATGTTTTGCACCTAAAATTTGTTTTGAAAAAAAGAAAAATTCCTCCAACCTTGAATACAAAACAAAAGAAGATATTGATGAGCCGAATAAAATAGAAAGTGAAGTATTCATGTCCACTTATGAAGGTCGGATCGTGAATGTTAGTGGTGAAGAAAGTGATAATAATTATCATTTTTTTTCATACAAAGAAGAAGCATCTAATTTTGATTCATTGTCGCCTTGGATATACAACATATCCAAGCCTGACGTTAAAATTAATGACATTTCGGAAAAAGAATGTTTACTGCTTGAAGCAAAAATTAAATTTGATAAAATACCTATTATTTGGAAAGCGATTCCATCCAGTGATTTCGTCAACATGCACAATATCCATGAAGAATCTCCAGACATTCCTGAATCAGATCCATTTTGCCAGGCCTCTTTGGACATATCTTTAGTTCTTGACTGGCAAATTGACACCTTACCCATAGATATATTTACTATTGTCCCAGCTCTCTACGATGAAGGATACTACAATTCATATCAAAGCGAATTTTCTCTCATAAAAGCACTCTTTCCCAATCTCTTCCAAGGCATAAGCAAAGACAAATGTGGCTCTGATACAAAATGCCAAATAGCGAGAGTGAAAAGCAGGTTGAATAGTGCCTTGCAAAATTATCCAACATCTTGGCAAGCCACTTGTTATGCGGCTGCCTACTTCCGAGTAATCGGAAATGCAAAAGAAGCCATCAATTGTCTACGCAGGTCTGTTTTTTACGCTCCCCTCATTTATCGCGATATACCTTTGTTGAGTGTGGCTAGTGTTCTCCACAAAAGTAATCAAAAATTGCACACTATAAACATCATGAAAATAGCGCTCATGTCAAATCCGTTGTCAGCCATCACACACTTCTTTATGGCGAACGTGTTGGCAGCAACCAATAAAACTTATCCAGCTTCTCAATTCTTCTTATCGACGATATCTTTGCAACGATCTACTGAGTTTGCGTCCGCCACAGAAAGATACAGCGTTCTAGCATGTCGTTTAAAATTTAAGCACGATGAACTCTGAAATGTTTTTTTTTATTTTTTATACTATTTATTTAGTTTATATTAAATGTTTAATTACCGCTTCTCATTTTTGGACAAATATCAGGCTTGTTTGTCTGTATCCTTGACTTTGGATATCTTTCTCCATCCTTTTATGATTGTAAGACATTTGCCCATAATAGCAAATTCATGAGTGCATACAACTGAATTTTCATAACTAATAACCAGGGTTGGAGAGATAGAGATTTCATTGGGATAGGACTAAGTTAGAGTCGGTATGTAATAAAATTAGTTTAATTTTTGTAAGCATACGGGGTGACGAGCTTTCGTTAGTTGAAGTCAGAAGCGAAGAGTTGGTGTTTAATTTATTAAGTTTTGTTTTTAAGTGTTTGCAGTCGAAGTCTGATTTTCCTCCTCTAATAACTCCTCATCTCCTCTAATAACTACGCCCTATCTCATATCTATCCTCCCAACTCTCTAAAATCCAATTCATTCAACAACTTACCAAATTGTGAAATACCCAGCTAAATGCTCTTTTACAATTTTTTATCCTACTCTCCTTTTTAATACGTTCCTGTCTCAGTTTTAAACCTTTCACTGTGTTATGGTCTTATGCAAAACACGCATTCAACAATGTTAAATGTCATTTTCTCTACAATGGCCTATGCAAATAATTAAATATTTACATAGGTTCCTATTCTTTCAGTGGAACACTGTTTTATGCGAAATGCTCTTCACTTGCATACCTATTTTACAAGATAATTTGCCGACAGTATAAATAGGTGCAGATTTTCTTATACATCATCACTTCTTTCTTCCTTTCCTCAATAAATTGTTTTCTTTATCATTTTGCTCTGTAAAAACATAACACACTGACAACTTGAAAATATGAGGGCAGTACCTATTTGGACAGGTTTTGTCGATGCAATCCAGTGTTTCCTTTTTGCGAATCCGTTCTCAATCCTAAGCAGAGCTTTCAAGATTTATCTTATTTGTATGCAAAAAGTATTGAAATCAAAAACTTTATTGAATACCTACTAACTTATATATCAGATTTCAACGCTTTTATAAAGGAAAGTTCTTCGGTATTTAAGCCAGCTTTTTGGATGTTTTCAATGAAAATTTTGCCCTAAATAAAATGATATTAATTAAAATAGAGAATAGAAGTATGAAGATTACAGAAGGAAATTAAAGTTGGGAACTATCCTATAATTAGTTACTATGATAAAATAGTGTAAATAAAGGGCGCACAAAAGTATGCCTTAAAGATTGGAATGTTTTGGCTTATGAAATATCTTTTAAAAATATGTCATGTTTAGTATTTCTGAAATGATCAAAGTTTAAAAAGTGTCAATTTAATCCATTGAGACGACTTCAGTAATTCCCGTATAATTCTAAATAAACAAGAGTTCGCTTTCATAATAAAGTCCAAAAGAATTGCTTTACATTTTAGTTACTCGTACACTTGTTTAAATTTTTTTATAAAATGATAAATTTATTCTTTAATGAAGGGAAAATTTTTGCCTCTATTATATAAGGCAATTATACAAAACTCTTTATTTATATAAGGCAATTATTATGACATCTATGAACTCGTTTGCACATTATGTCAGGACACATACATTGCCGAAAGTAAAAGACATATACTATCCTCCGATAAGAAGACTTCCGAGACGCAAAATCAAAAGATCGCTGAAAAGCTTTCTCCATTATCACAACACCACTCTTCCAACATTTCACTTAAGCTGGAAATTTTCGACACGGCGCTATACAACTTCTCATAAACCGCCACTTTAATGATTTAACCAAACCTAATATCCTCACACACACAATGATATTATTTAGACTAAAACTTTTCATTGTTCACACACATACATGTAAGTACTTTTATTAACTCCACCACAACACATTACACCTACCTCGATCAATTTTCTGACTTTGTTTATATTTTGATAAAGACCGTAAGGTCCGAAATTTGAGTAATCTTAGGCTGTGTTTCAATAAAGGCTTTCTTTATTTACTTGTCCACCAACTTCGCTGTTACTATTCTAGAATTACGTTTTGCTCCAATAAACTAAATAAAACTTATGTTTTGTCCCAAATTTTACAAAAGAGTGTGCTTATTTTTTCAATGAGGTAAAAAATAAAATCGTGGGGTGTTTTTATCGAGAAGGCACAATTGCGCCGCTTATATCGAACTATGAAGAAAGTAGGCTTGATGCGGGATCGAACCCAAGACCTTGAGTAATCGAAACACAGTAGCTAACCAACCTTACTCACGCCTTAATGAGTTTTTATCGATGTAATTTCAAATACAAAAATTTGAAAGTACGAAAAATTACAATGAAATCTGAAGATAAAAATTCAATCGATAAAAATGCATGAAACTTGATTTATGATTTAAAAAAATTTGTTAGAAGGTCGTTTTTTAATTAAATTAAAAAAATAAATAAAATTTATTAAATTAGGCATCATCTTTCAAGCTAAAATGTAGCACGCTTAAACTTATCAATAATATATATGAGTATTAAAAAGTTATTTTTACAATCTGCCTTACAATAAGAAATTATATACAAGTCCAAATAAAATTCGTCAGATAGCCTCGTCAAGATTCTGGGTTCGATTACCGATCGACGCTATCCTTACCATTTGCCTAGCTATTGAAGATTATTCTTCCCAATGGATGTGATAGCGATGGACGAATAAAAAAAGTCTAAATAAATTGAAAAATATAGTGAAATAAATTTTTTTATATACTTTTTTGGAATCTTGATTAATGTTTGCATCAATTTTTGCATAGTGAAACCCAAATATTAGACATCTTCGAGCTAAAACGTTAGCAACAAATCGCATCGCATTTGTATCAGTATGGCTAAAAAAAATACTATTTTTTACATCTTTCCTCAACTACAAACAATAATTTATAGCGTAGACGCGCGAAATAAGAGAAAATTAAAAAGATTCATTCGAAAAAAGAACTTATAAATCTTGTTGAAGTGGAGCTTCAAGCAAGGTTTGTTTATCAACTGGAAAATAACATTTTCTCAGCATAAAATGAAAGAATGGTGCTTCTTTTTCAAAAATTCAATAATAGACACTTTTCGTCAACGTAATGATAACTAGTGATGTGACGATACCTGATTTTCAAACGAGTACCGATACCGAGCACGATACCTCTATACTTCCAATTCGGATAAGAGTAAAGAGTACGAACACCAAATACTTCATTATATATATTTTTTTATTTGAGTCTTTGAAAGATAATAATACAAATGAACATTTAATGTTTGACAAAGCAGAATACTCTACCAACCAAGTACAAACCTAACTATAGACGAAATAGATTCCCTTATAAGCCAAATAACGTGAAATAACAACTAGCATATGGACATTAGTTTTGATATCAATCAGTGCTCTCAAATTATAGCGTAGGAAGATAGCATTTCTCATAATTATTATTGGGGGGGGGGGGGGGGGGCGACGAATAATTAAATAAGCGCATACCTAAATTTATAAGACTACTTTATATTTTTTTTACAAAATTAGTGAAATTTAAATACTATACTTCCAGCGAAAATATTTTAATTAAATTTGCATATCGCATATACACTAGTTTAAAAAATCCAAAATTGTTGGTGGCGAATAGGCTTTTCATTTGAAAATGAAGTAGTCTATCACGCACACTACAGGAATTGATGAAAGGATATTTGATTGATAGAGAAAACAACTGAAAACAAATAACTGGAGGTTGGAGAGTTTTATATGAGTGAATGTAGTCTGAAGGAAAAGAGTCTACTAGACACCCAGCGATTTTAATATGAAAAAATGTGATTGATTCAGGGGATCACATCCTTGAAATTATTAGAGAGGGCGGACTTTCAAGGGTCTTCCAATAAAGACAACAAATTTTTCTGAATTCCTACTCCTCTTTTGTCTATTCTATTTCATTCTTAATTAAGCTTAATGTACACTTTAACGCCCGCCCTATTAAGCTTAAAGTCAACAATGAATAAGGACTTATATATAGCTCCTTCTTTCTCACTTCAAATAGATGCGCACCATCTCCAAATTATGTGTGGAGAATTTATAAAGATACCTTGGTAAAGATATCAATTAACGATAAAAAAATTGGAAATTTTATTGAATGAAAAAAATCATTCATTAATTTTCAGTTCCTTCTTCCTAAAAAATGTAAAACAGAACTAAAGTTAGAACACTTGGTATTAGAATTTTTTCATTCTTTTTAGTGTGTACTTTTAGTGCTTCAACAAAAACTAAATTGACGTATCCCCTACAGCAGCGTTTTTCAAACTGTGGGTCCCGACCCTTCAGTGGGTCGCGTGAAAAATAAAATGGGTCGTGACAAAAAAGAAAGGAAATCAAGAGAGAGCAAAGTGAAGAAAATCTAAAAGTATTAATATTTTATTTATACAAATAAATAAAACAATGTGCAGACCATAAAAAAAAATACCTATATAAATTATGGGTGCTGAATAAATGAACCTAGTGATCAGAGTTTGTCTTTTTACACCTAAGTATTATGGGTCGCGATGCAAACTGTGCTTCTTGCTATGGGTCGCAGTAAAAAAAGTTTGAAAAAAGCTGCCCTACAGCAGAAATATTTGTGTTGTAGCACGAATAAACATAAAAATGCTGTATTAGCACAAGATTCAAGATTGTGTTGTTCATGTTTATTTTTTTTTGAAGAACAAGACATTGGGACCCTGTTACAATAATGCACGAATTCATCATTATAAAAAGTTAATTTTTAATGGTTTTCATATCTTGCATTTACCTCCATACTGTCCATTTTTAAACTACAATGAAATTTTTTTGGTTTGATTACAAGCGAAAAAATATTACAATTTTAAATATACTAAATCATGCTTACGACAATATTTCTAAACTACCGACAAATATGCAACAACATTGTAATCAAGCACAATAGCGATCCAGTAAACTCCAAACATTCTATAAACTAAGTCTTCACAACGAAAAATTCTTCTCTCATTTCAGATATTTTGAGTGGATATACGATGTATATATTCTTTTAAAAAGTGGTCTATTAGCACTTGTTGTATCTATATATACTTTCACATTATATCATCAATAAAATTCTCCGTTCCTTTATAAATTTTTGTTCAGGCAAAGTGAATGAAGACTTTCTAAAAATTCGAAAGAATAATATTTTTATCGAAAGTGCATAATAATTACTATGAGGGAGTGATAGGGAAATCCGTTTTGATATGCCCCTTGTGCCCACTAGTGTATCCCTATTTTTTATTTCGAAATTTTGTTCATGGCTCTTCCTATTTGTAATGGCAAGTAAGAATTAAATAAGATAGCGAAGAAATCATCATCATCCATTTTGCCTTCGAGGCCTGGTTATTGTTCCCAAGGAGTCGGGGTCAACCAGTTTCCTGCAACAACTACGCCATTTCATTCTTTCTTTAGCATCATTTCGCACAAGCTTTCTTTTTTCCATATCGTGGTGAATCACTTCATTCCATGCTTTCTTTGGTCTTCCTCTCTTCATCTTTCCATCAATCAATTCATCTTTTATCTTCTCGGACATCCTTTCGACATGACCAAACCAACGTAATCAAATAATGACGCCTCCTTTTGACTTCCATAAAATCCTCACGCCCCCTCTTATCCAACGAGCATATATAAAAGATATGCATAATATAATAAACTTTATATATTTATAATATAAAAAAAAAAATTAATATAAAAAAATGAATATAAAAAATTTTTTTTATAAAATTAAAAGTTTCTTTTAGCTAAACTAAA
Source organism: Nectonema munidae (assembly GCA_030549495.1). NCBI lineage: Eukaryota > Metazoa > Nematomorpha > Nectonematoida > Nectonematidae > Nectonema > Nectonema munidae. Next base: position 60,439 of record JAUIRK010000765.1, read on the forward strand.
TTATGAGTGGGATGGATGATGTTGTTTCTTTTTCACTAGATCAAAAATTCTAGGCCTCAAAGAGGACAACGCACAACGCAATTCACTTCCTACGAGCAGTCGATTTAGCTGTTTTGTTTTCAGTATAACAAGAGTCGAGAAACAAACTTCACAGAAAGGTTGATGAAAAGGGAATCAATAAACGAAGTGCTTTTTCTCCAAGTTTAGGGTTAATAGGGAGATATTTCACCCAAAATTCTTCCAGCTTCATGGTCGTCTGGAAATTATCTGCCGTAGTTGAATCAAACTTCAAATCTATGGCTTCCTCTTGCAGATGATCGCCCAGCAAGTCTACATTAATATTGAATGGGTTTCGTATCAGCTTCCAAATAATTTTGTCCATGGAATTATCTGGAAAATAGTGCACAAATTCTTCAGCAAGGGAGTCTAAATGAGATAAAATTTCTTTCTTCATGTCTGCACCATACTGTTCAAGGTCATTCTTTTCAGACATAAGTTCATTGAGATGAGAAAATGAAGAGAAATTCCCTGCTTGTACTTTACGTTTCCAAAGTTGGATTTTCTCCGTGAAAGGATTGATTGCTTCATTATGTGCAATAATGGTTGCATTCCTCCCTTGAAGCTTCAAATTTAGGTTGTTGACTGCCTCAAAAAAATCAACAAGATATGTTAGTTTATGCTGGAACTTTTCCTATGAGAATGCATCATGTAAATTTTCTTTCCTCTGGCTTTGTAGAAAAACTTTCACTTCATCCTTCAGCTTATATAGGCGACTTAGCATATTTCCTTTGGACAACCAACGGACCTCTTTGTGGAAAAGAAGAGATTTGTGATCAGTCCCTAAATCTGTACAAAGAGCTGTAAAAAGCCTAGAATTTAAAGAGCTCTTTTTCACAAAATTTACTACTTTAATGGCTAAGTTTAGTGACAAGCGTTGTTCGTCTGGTAGGGTCTTGGCGGCTAAGGCTTGCCTGTGAATAACACAGTGGGTAGCAGTTATTGCTTGATTCGTTTCATTGACTAACTTCACGAATCCAGAACGTGGTCCAAGCATTGCTGGGGCATTGTCAGTTCAGACACCGACTAACTTTTCCCATGAGAGATTATGTTCTTGAAAAAAATTTGAAACTTTTGCAGACACATCTGAAGCCTTTGATGTTGTGTCTAGTTCTGCTGAGAAAAGTATTTCTTCTTTCAAAGTTCCTTCATCCATAAATCGTGAGTAAAGAAGTAACTGACAACATGGGTTACATCAGTTGTTTCATCACACTGTATTGCAAAAAACGAGATGTTATTTTCTCCAAAACTTGCCTCTGCGCTTCATAGTTTTGTCAGAAAGAGATATTTTTGATAACTTCTTCTGACTTTCATCTCCAAGCACAATACCTGCAGAACTCAGTAAGCATGGTTTTACAAGAGTCTCTCCAACAGAATGAGCTTTTTTTGCTTTTGAAATAAGCAATGAGGGTTCGTAAGATGCTTCAACCACTTTGAATGCCTCCTGATGAAAACTCCAGTGGTGCCCAGCTTCATTCGTTTTAACTCGTGAAGTTTGGCTGTGAAAAACTTATTTGGCTTGTTTTTCAGTACAGAAAGGTTTGTCTTCAAATGACGTTCCAGGCGACCAGGCCTTAAGGCGCCATTGCTGAGAACTGCATGGCAAACGACACATTGAGGAATGTGAATTCCATTTTTCTTGGTAAAGGTGAAGCCAAACTTTATATACTCATTGACAAACTTCCTTTTCTTTGCTACCGATATTTCTGTAAGAGATAATTACACACTATAGATACAGTGACTGCATTGCAGTCAACAAGCTAAATTTTAACAAATCACGTCATAAATCATAGTTTTATATACCACACACAATCACAGACATACACTGCAACACTCATGTGACTGGTATATTCTGGTTTTCTTGCCAAATAGTCATATTATCCAGATGGCCTTACGCCCCCTTATATCCATCCCTCGCTCCCTAGGGGGCGCGCCCCTCAGTTTGGGAATCATAGGTCTAGTGAAATATAAATGGTTGAAGGCGCATATCATATAAATGGTGGGTGATAGAGAAAAATGGTTTTCATATCCTCAATCAGCATGCTTTACTTGTCTTAGAACATGTGTTGGATACCTTGTAACTTTTTAAAATTTGTTTATCAGTGTACCTGTATAAGTGTTTTTGTAATGCCCATTCTTTTGTGCTCGCTTGAACAAGTATATCGCCAAAAAAGTTTTCCAACCAAGCCATTATATGTCTGTTTGTTTCTTTGAGGCATATTCTAAAAATAATATACAGCTATATTAAAATATTTAAAGTAGAGTCAATTTTTCAAAATTAAATGCTCTAACTAAAGAAGTTTCAAATAGATAAGAACCGATATAAAAAATGGTCATAAAAGTAAAAATATATAAATGCAAAAGAAATTTCGAAAAATTAAAAAATTTTTTACATTTCTACTACCCCTGAGAAATTTTAAGCAAGCGGCTGTCAAAAAAAATAATTTCAACCAATCAGAATGCTTCAAACACATACACACATATAAACTCATCACACCATATAAAAACACACACAAAATATATATAAATAATTTCAACCAATCAAAATGCTTCCAGCGACAGACAGACAGACGCTAGCTTATTATAATATAGAAAACCCTATGCAAAGGTGATGAGAGTCGGTGAGAAAAGGGGTCAAAGGAGTCCATTTCTGGAAATTTTAATTAAAAAATTGTCAAACGTATATAGTTAAATTGAGTGAAAACGTAGTTAAGCCCAAAAATAGCAGATGAGAGCACATCTGAGTTCATTAAGAAAAGATTTTTGAAGACGAAAAAGAATTCATAAAAAGTGGTTGATGGATTTGGTTCTGGATGCAAGACGATTGCATTGTTTGCTTATTCATAATAATAATAATAATAATAACTCTTATGAAGTGCAAGATATAGAAAGCGGATAACTAAAAATGACGCTTTCTATCCCAACTGTTATCTTTATCAACCCTTTAAGGCCTAATGGGACACACGCCTGTCCGATAAAATAAAAATCCTCTGCCTTAGGTTATATAAAAACACACAATGATTCACACTGCTGTTTTTATATAAGCAAAGCGTTTTTATTACATACCTTAATGGAGAATGACAATTTTTCAATAATTAATCATCAACTTCGTTTCTTTTTCATGTACTTTTATTACAACTACACATATTGACTAATTTTTTTATATAAAATATCCTTTGCCCAACATGGCAAGATTTCAAAGGAGACTAATCATCAGGGTTGCATGGATTAATTGGTAAATAATCAATAATTTAGATGTTATCACAGGTCATGTGTATTAGTGTTGAAGCAGGCATAAGACTGACTAGTCCTTCACATAAATAATGCTCAATAAAAAAAAAGTAAAAGTGCAATATTGTTTTTTTTAATTATTTATTTTTTATAATATATGACCATTATTTTGAAATAAGGAAAAAATTGTAGAAAAGGTTAAATTAAACTATTTTAAATTATACTTATTGTAGTATGTGATTTGAACATCGTCTATATCAAAGCCACTTTGTTTAGGCATCAAGCAAAGCAGTTCCAGATTTCTTGGGTTTCGATTTGTCCAGTCTGATCTCAAGCCAGTGTCGTTTTTACTAAGTGGCTTAGCAAGATCTGATAGAGTATATGATGAAAAGTATTTCGAGAAACTACTCGAAATTGAGAGATTGTGTGATCTTGGAATTAGTTTCACAAACATTGGATTTGAAAGAAGTAGAAATTTCAGCCTTTAAATTGGGAACTTTAGTGATTTTCTGTTGTATAAAAAGAATGATTAAACATACTTGTTCTTATTAAATTTAGGAAAGTATATGAGTGCCTTGGATTTTTCCTTTAGAATAAATTTTTAAGGAACACGTTGTATACAGTCACACATATGCATAACAAAATAGCTATAGGACTAACAATCTTAAATAGCACATTAAAATTAGTATAATCAAAGTGTAGTAATTTTGCCAAATTTTTTGGGCTTGTTATTGAACCCTTACTTTTTATTAACTAGTCAATTTTTCTTGACCAAGGCTATGGTCTGAATATATGACTTTAGGGAGACGTTTATTCGCGAATAAGAAGTTATTGTGGTGATTAACACCATACATTCCTCTGTTTTAAAGGGTCGCGGGGAGTTTTGCTATGGACTTTTGCAGGATTGCCACAAATTTACCGAAACGAAATTCCCTGATTAATCTTCGCAATTTTCCCTGATTCAAAATCAAATTAAATAGGCTTTTTACATATAGTGCTCCATCGATTTACCGCCATCTCCGGGACGATAGAAAATATGGCGTTAAATTGAAGGAGTTTAATTTTAGATCATAAAACTATTCTATATCTGACATTCACCCATATATTATGCTATCTATATATTAACCTACAACTTGGCAAAATTTTTTTTTAAAAAGTTTAAAAATTAAAGTTCTTTATATGATGAGTGAAAATAATGATGACATGAATGAATAGTGACAATCGGAAAGATGAGCGATGACAACGATTAAAATCAAGTGAATAAACAAATGACTATGACATGCCATGCTAATGATGATATCTGAAAAAAATATTGCAGTTCATTCATAATTGCACGATTTATAAAACATGTTGGTATCAATAATATATTTATCAATTGAAATTTTCCAGTTCTTCTATTCGTGAATTTAATTCTTCTTCTTTTTTAATATAGTCCTTCAATAATTCTTTTTTTCAATTATTTTGTTTTTTTCTTCTTCTAATTTTTGTCTTTTTACATTCATGTTTTCACTTGAACTCCTTTTTCGTTTCAAGCCATCAAGATAAATTTCATATCTCTGTCGAGAGGCTTGAACTGATGAAAACATGGACTTAGTAATACAAATATTTGCCAGCCCACCATGAATTCTACTTCTGCTTCAGTAGACTTGGATTCTTTCAAAAACTTTTTAGCAGCAAAAACGATGTCAATTTTTTTCCATTCGATAAAGTTTTGTGAAAGATCAAAATTGATTTCAAAAATATTTGAAATGCTTGTGAGTTTTTCAGGCAGTACAAAGCGAGATAATAAAGATTTCAGGAGATTTGAAAGGCATGAATGAAGAAAAAGTATATTTTATTCAGATTTTTGTACTACACCATTCTCGTGCACTCTTTCCCCGCCCCTCTTTACTCGCAATACTCACACAGTAATGGTTAACGCAGAAGATTCGTTTCACATTGAGAAAGATGCCTAGAACGAGCTCATGGATTCAGCAAGGACTCAGCAGGCTATCATGGACGAACTTGCCGACGCATTGATGCTACAGACATGAAGAAGATAAAGAAGCCTGGACTTACCAATCCGGCCTCCAGTTCTACAGTTATTCTAGATTCTCCTGCGGGTAAGTCCTCAACCACCATACCTCCTCCCGTTCCTTTGCAGGTAAAACAAGAACTGCTGGACATTCAAAGTCATCATAGATATTCACCCAAAGTTCTTGCACAGAAGCGCATCCAAGCCTTTATAAGTGGTCTGCCCATGCATACCCGAATTAAAACAAGAAATACACATACTTTGTACAAAAATATTCCTTACAATCTTTTCGTTGTTAAATTTAATGTTTTATTTTGCATTTTTACAAAAAAAAATTTGTTATCAATCGTTTTGTCATTTTCCTCGAGTACATGTTACTATAAATATGCATTGTAAATTGCAATTTTAAAATATATTTTTAATGTTGGACCGAATCTTTTTGGTTTTGCTTTATTAACAGAAGAGTAGGACTGTAACAGATAACATACTGTACTCAACAAATGTTAAATGCGAACAAATGAACTTCTATTTTTTGTAATTTCTAGGCCAATACCGTATGATATTATTGTTGAGTGCATGTGTTATTATCAATCGTACTGTTATTTCTCTCATAAGATGAGCATCACAAAACAAGCGATGTAGGGGTTTGATGTAATGTAGTCTTTTTGCTTTATTAATTGATTTTGTCAGCACAGTCACATAATTACTTGTATTTCTATAATATAAAATGACAGATGGTAGCCCTTCTGTACTTCTCATATTTTAAGCAATCTTCTTTTTTTGCATAAGCCTATGCGTTTTTACACAGAAAGAAGGAGGGGAGGGGGCAAAAAAATTGAGTTTGATGTGTATTTAAGTATGTAAAAATTGTATTATAAACACACAAAATAGCTAGGGTTTATCAACCATTAGTCATATGTTTGCAATCGTTAGTCATATGTTTGCAATCATTAGTCATATGTTTGCAATCAAACCCCCCCCCCCCCCCGGTTGTGTGCCCCTGTACAATATGTATGACAAGCACCTCGTAGACAATTTTTTTTTGCAAAATTCTTAGCAGTAGAACAACTGCAAGTAAAATATTTGACAATATGGACAAATTTTTAAAGTACAAGGAATTAAGTTTGGAGTGTGTATAATGACCATGCTCTAGCAATTTTTTGTTCTAGTTTTCTTTTTAAACTCTCATTAAGCAAAAATCTACAGGTGTATTTGGGACAGAGTGCGCTATTCAGTACTGAGCTGTAATAATGAAAACCATAGCTGATGTGTTGAAAAATGTTATTAATGAAGTCATTAAAAGAGCATATTTAATTAAAGAAAATGCTTTCAACTCTTATTTATTTTCAGAGTTACGTAAAAAAAATATTTCGAATTTGATAAATTCTTGCTTATCAAACATGAGGTGCATGGGCGTCCGCAGAGGGAGGCAAGTGCCCCCCCCCCCCTGGAAAATTAGCAAAAAATTTGAAATACATAGAATGTATAAAGAATAAAAAAATTAATAAAATAAACAAAGTTTTTTATTGAAAAAAACATGAAAAAGGCTTATTATGGAAAAATAATTTTCTAATTGCACTGACACCAAAAGTAACGTAACAAATCAGTTACATACTATTGCTGAAACAAAAATTAGAGCCGTCTAGGATTTTCGCCAAATTTATCAATCACTTTTATCTTCTATTTGTTCAATTATTTTAGCCCTATGAACGCTTAGCATACAAAGACCAGAAAGACGTTCATCGCTCATTGTTGATCTAAGCCAAGTTTTGATTTTGCGCATAGTACTAAAGGATCTTTCAATACTACGAGTTGTTGCAGGTAGTGTTAATGCAATAAGAAAAGACTTTTGAACAGATTTGTTTTTTGGTAACAAATCAATCAAAGATTGATGTTTGTCATCAAGTATGTCATCTTTGTAAAAATCATACCATGATAGAGCTTCTTCAATGAGGTTGTCAATTTGGTAAACTTTTTGTATTGATGCAAGTACATCTTTGAAATCTTCCCTTTCTCTCTCTTTCATTTCGGTAGGGTGCATAACGAAAATTCTAAAATATGGTTTGTCACTATCATCGAATAGAAGTTGAAGTGATTGAATTAATGAGTCCATATACGGAATGTAAATGTTACAGTGATAATATTCTTCTATTGAACCTCTTACATTTGATCTTTGTTTTTGACGTGAACAAATTCTATGCGTTTTGAACTGTATGTCATGTCTTTCTATCATGGTTTTGATATAAATGAGTATATCTTCTTCAAAAACGCTTTCAGCTGAATCTTGGTGGTTTTGCAAGATCTTTATCAAATTACAAATGTGGTCTTGAACGTCCAGCAGGTTCATGTTTACAGACTGTAACTTCTGGGTAACTGGTTCTTCATTCATATTTGACTCTAGTTCCTCTAAAATTTCATATATATTTGAAAATTTTTGTTAGAACAAACGTATACTTTTATACATAGAAGTCCATCTGGTTTCACTCAGTAAAGGCATATTTGAAGCCAATCTTCTGCGTCCTGAAATCTCAAGAAAAAATCGAATGATTGATTTTACTGTTCCTATTGTATTACAAATTTCTGTAATTGAGTTGAGGTCATGGACTATCAAATTAAGTCTATGTGATGAACAATGTACAAAAACAGCTTTTGGGTAAGTATTTCTGATCCTAGTTTGAACCCCATTAATTTTCCCTGCTAGTGTTGAGCACCCGTCATAACCTTGACCTAGGAGCTTATCCAGATTCAGTCTGAATTTGTTTGCTTGATGATTTATGGTGTCCGCGATTGTTTCTGAGTTCATCTTCTCTAAAAGAACAAGCCCTAGAAATTCCTCACGTATAAGAGCTGAATACAACTTTTTTTTTGTCAAATTCAACAAATCGTACACCAATCAAAAGTTGTTCAGTCCCTGATATGTCAAATGTTTCATCTGCTAAAATAGAAAATCCAACAGAGCTATTGGCATCCTTTACGATGCTTTCTCTGACGACTTCTTCACTCAAATTAATAAGCTCATTTTGTATACGAAATGAGTTCTTGCTGCATGTCTCCATGTGATTTTTTAAAGCACTATCACCGGCCTCTATTCTGAAGTTTAGGTCACAAAAGTGGCCGACTGTGTTATCTTTTCCTCTCCGCGCAATATCATGGCAACAGCAAAACAAAATACTGGATAAGATTGATGAAAGTTTTTCACGATTTTTTGTCATAGCAAGGCCAAGTGATTTATCTATTTTACTCATTATATTGAGCTCTGGTTTTTCCATCATTTTAATGAAATTATTTGTATCTTGAACTGAGCCTCTATGCCAATCTGATTTAGAATGATTCTTAGCACTTTCATGTAAGTCCTTATATTTGGTGAAGGGTTTTAGAATGAAAGCACCCATCAATCCTCTCTGAACTGGCTGTGAAAATAATACGCAAAATTTATAAAAAGCTCCTTTTAAATAACTTGAATAAGCCAGACATAGAGTATATTGACTAATCCATTGATGACGGAAACTGTGGGAACTCTTAGAATCTTTTTTATAATTGTAATTTATGTCTGAAGGAGTATATGTGTTTAATAAAACCTGATACTTTTTCTCATCTGTCAGAGTTTGAATGCTGTTAACATAAAAGCCCATGTCCATTGGATAAAAGTATTCAATATTGATTGACGTTGTTGTTTCTGTTTGTGAACTTTCAATTTCTTTTAATTGAATTTCAGATGAACTTGCTTTGTCCTCAACATTTTCAGTATTTTCTCATTTTTGTTTTTTGAAAAAACTTCTTATATCCATTTTTAAAATCTAAAGTAAAAATTTTGAACTCAAAAAATAATCAAAAGTGAAAATTTGAAATTTGATGTTTTTATGCTTACCGAAAATGTTGAATATCAAGCAAACAAAAGAACAGACTGGTAACTTATGGAAAACAATGTTAATGAAAAGAAAAAATAAGCAGATATGGTACTGGGATAAAAATATAAAATTGTATTACATCATCTGTCATATTACTTCCCTTGTATATTCCAATATCATCATACTGTTTTTCATGATTTTTAAAAAAAATTTTTGCCTTCCCTAAAATTATTTTCTGCGGACGCCCATGATGATGTGGCTTTCCAAACGAAAAGTTTCAAAGCGATACCATAAAAAAATAGAGCAATTTATGTAATACTTTATAATATAGTTATGTGCTATAAAAAATATTTGCCTCACTGAAAAATGGCTAATGTTCACATTACTGGCTACATTACTGATTCTGATCAATCATAGCTCAAATTTCCATTATTATATAAAAGATTAATGGAATTTAATGAAAAAACTATTTAAATATTCATTCTATGATTTAACCTTAACAAGAAAAGTAATGTGGAAAATCTATTCACAAGAAAAATAAGTCTTTAAATAGATATAAAAAAAGATTCATCCTTCTCCAATCCTGATTAGCGCTTCTAAAATATTTTATAAATTTGGTAGTGATAGTAAACGTTGCTAAACCCCTATATGATTACTAGAATTTTTGAAGCCATATTGTTCACTGAAACAGTACACATAAATTAAAATTTTATTTATAATAATGTAGACGGAGGGAATATAATCTTGTAGTAATCAATTAAACAGGGTGTATGATAAAATATTTTAGGTTTCAAATTTAAAAGGAAAAAAGTACAAAATTAAAAACAAACAACACCATTCATCTTTGGTATTGTCTGTTGCCAAAAATTTATTTCAATAAAACAGACCATTTTGTTTGAAATTAAATTTTTAAGTATATTTTAATTCTATTAGGAACTTTTCATTAGAAATTTTATTTAATTTTGATATAAAGTGTATATTTTAGACTTCGATTAATAGAGTAGGTAGGTAGGTAGGTAGAGATGTCTAGAAAACAATCATAGGTAGCCTCAATAGGTAGGTAGGCAGAGATTAATAAAGTAAACTGTATTTGGAATAATAAAGTAACTTAGTGGTTAAAAAATTATCACAGCTATCTGCGGAATCAGTTAAGAAAATTTTAGTCTATTTAGTCAAAGTAAATTAAGATTAAAAAAACAATTTTAAGTATCTTTATATTTTCATACAAAGACGATAACAAATAACCTAAATTTAACATAATAACACAGAAGTGTTTTTTATTATTAAAAATTTTTTGTAAATTTAGATATATTTGATAAGTTTTGGAGGATATATATTTGGATATATATTAGTGAGGTATATTTGGAGATATATTCGATAAGCTTGGATGAGCTCTTTTATTATTATAATATCTACTATATCATCATTAAGTTTTAAACAATGCTAAATCTTTTCGAGAAAAGTAATGTGAAAATATTTGATAATATGTTTTAGATTAAAACAATATTTTTTAGTATTTATATATTGTATTCTTGGGTGAGACTTTTTACCCAAATACACGCAAACAGATAAAAATAAATTTAAATATTAAAAGAATAAGTTAAATATAGATAGAAGAATTATTCTCAAGATAAAATTAATATAAAATTATAAATTTGATATTGAATTATAAAAAATTAATCTATTTTTTTTAATTAAAATTGTTTATATTATAATAATAACTTAAAATATAATAATTATACTTAGATATCTGTGTCTCTTTTTATTTTAAGCATTTATTTAAAATTATTTTTAATTTCAAGTTCCTATTTGTAAATAAAGAACATATTTGTGTGTATTTGGGTGTATTTGGGTAAAAAGTCCTACCGGTATTCTTTGCATATTTTATCATAGTATTTGACCAGAAGATAGGCAGGAGCCTATCTGGTTCTTAGGGTGCACCACTCAGCTTAACAGTTGAAGTTAAGTGGTTCCATCCAAAAGGCTCCCAAAAAGTGGCGATTTAAAAGGGAGATAAGCCCCCTCCCCTTTTTTTACTGGCCCACATGTTGCCCCCCTCCCCATTTTATGACGTTTATTAAAAAATATTAAAAAGTTTGTGAAAAAATATAGTAAATTATAAACTAAATTTATTGTGAATTTCAGTTTTATTTGTACACTGCTATGTAGAATACAACTTGTAAAAGCATAAAATAAATAAAAAATATACTATATTTGCTCATTTTATTTCAAAGAAAAAAATTTGAGATTTAAAAATCCTTACCAAAATTTCAATGTTTCTGGATACAAAAAACGGAGGTATAAATGAAATTAGCAGAGCATTTTTGTTTTAAAAAATTACAAGTCTTATCTAACAAAACATAGCCACTGATACGGCCCCCGCCCACACATTTAAAAACTTAGAATCACTACTGCTCCCAAATCTTAAAAACTAAAATCACAAATTACTGGGATTAACTATCTTCAAGCATATAGCCTTTTTGCTGAAAGTAGCGACATTAACTCTTATCGTCGCATTTCTTAAATGTTTATATTTTTCAAAAAATTATTTTAGGCAAATTAAAAACTTTTCTGCCAAAGCATAACTTAATCTCTCTAAATATATTTGGTTTTTCTGCTAAGCGATCTACACAAGATGAGTTATTTTCTATTATTTTTAATATTTCTAACTTTTTCAATAAAAATGATGTGACTTAAGATATATTTTTATACTTCAAAAAAGCATTCAATTCGGATAATCATATTATTCTATGTTTAAAATTATACAGATATGGTTTTAGAGATTCTATTCTTAACTGGACCATCTAGTTTTATTTTCACATCTCAATCATGTCTTCAAAAATTCTTCTTCTATTTCTTATGTTAATACAGGTATCCCTCAGAGATATATTCTTGATCCTTTTTGTATTTTAGTTTTTATTAAATGCCATATTTAAACTTAATTTGAACAATGTTTAATACATCTTTTAAGAGGATTTCAATAAAATAAAGTCAAAGTATATGATATTTAGTTTATTATTTATTAAAAATAATAAAGAGTGTTTAATTTTAAAAATCATAAGAATCTAAGAAATTACAAAAAATATAATTAAAAATTATAATATATGGATTATATAATTATTGATAAAATAATATACTTTAATTTTATCATAATTATGTTTTCAGTATTTTTTTAAGTCTGTAAAAGTTAAACGAGTTGTAATAAAAAATTTACTTACGAAGTTGGCATAAATTAAACTGTTTGACATGAATTAGTTACACCCTAAAAGAATTCTTTTATTTTGGAGTTAATATTGACCCTCAACCAGTGATTGGATTCAAATTTCGTTTGAGACTACTACAACCTACTCGAAAATCGTTGGAAACTACTTTTCCAAATTACTCGATCGAAAACCCTATGTGAATTTATATATTTAGGCTTTCCTACTACACATTTTAATTGTATCTATCCAAACCTTATACAATGAAAAATTTCATGTTTTAAAGTGAAAAAAGCTTGTACGCAAAACTTGTTTAATACTTCAAAAATATTGTGAAAAAATGGAAAATAAAAAAAACAGAATTATAATCTCAATCGAAGGGGCGAGACTTTTTACACAAATACACCCAAATATACCCAAATACATCAAAATAGATGAAAATAAATTTAAATATTAAAAGAATAAGTTAAATATACATAGAAGAATTATTCTCAGGATAAAACTAATTTAACTTATTTGTGTGTATTTGGGTATATTTGGGTAAAAAGTCCTACCGCAGTCGAAGTATTTCCAGATTGCCTCTTGATTTTGATTGACTTCATCTTCTTGCTTTCTTTTTACTCTTGTGTCATCTGTGATTCTTTCTCAACCATGTTTTAACTGTATCTTTTGCCTTCCAATTTTTTAGCGGCATGCCATTTAAATTTATTATCATGAGGTTTAGATGTTATGAACTGACAATCTGTTTCTTTTTTCAGAACATATATTGTTCATCATTGAAAAGCCTCTCTCTGCTTACGCTGTACTAACAGCGACGACATTCAATATATTTTTAGCCCTTTTTATGCTCTCTGGTTGTCCGATGCATGTAAAGTTTTCGTTTGAATTAATGAGTCTCTATATTAATTGAGATCGATTCGATGACAAAAAAATCTTTAGAAATTTATGAGGCTTTCCTCGCCTTCTTTCTATGGAATAATCATCTCTTGGATCTGCCATGAATTCGGCTTTAAAAAATATTAAAACTCGAGGATTTTGTGGTCAATCTCAGTCGAACAAGATGATGCTTTAATAAAGTTATTGCTCATCATACGGTTTTCAATGTTTTTAATCACTTTTTGAAGAAGATTTTGACGTGGAATTCTGACTATTTTAGAATTTTCAACCCACTCCATTTCTTTCAACTCTTCCATAATTTTTTTATCTGCTTCTTTTTCGTAAACACTCTTAATTTCAATCATCAATTTAAAAGCGTTGATCGATCTTTTAATGATTTTATCTGCTTTTTGAATCGTTATATTTCTCGCTTGCAAACCGATGGACAATATTGAGATTTCTAGAAGAATATCAATCATCAAAGCCAAATCATAGAGAAAACTTTTGTTTGATAATCGTGATCCCATCCCCAAAAAGCCTTCGTTTGAAAAAAGCTTATAAAGAGAAAGGTAGCCACACCATACAGCAATAGTAGCCCTCAAACTACAAGCTGCCCACCTGGGACCCAAAACCCTACCTATTTTTAAAATTTGTTGCCCTAGCTCTCATAAAATTTTAAAAACTCATTTTGATTTTTGTTTGACTAATGAAAAATTTTATAGATCTTATCAATGAATATTTTTAAATGATTAACCTGCTTTACATCATGCACGGAGTCATTCAGTACCAAATGTTACCGGTGATTAAAGCAATGCCAAAGAACAATATTGGGAAAAAATTTTCTGAATCGAACATCTACGCCTGAATGACGTCTAAGCGTGACACTAGCTCCATCTGAGCAAAAAGCAACTAAATTTTCTCTCAAATAATCCTCGTTAATACCACTATTCTTTAAACTTGATAAAAGCGATGAAAAAATGTTTTCTGCACCCTGATCCTCAAGTTCAACCAAATCAAAAAATATAACTGGTGAAACTTCAGTGTTCTCTACCTTCAAAAAATGATCAGCACGGATTTGTTGGATATGGTGGAAGCTTCGTCTACAATTATGGAAAATTTCCGTTTTCTTCAATAATTTTGGTGAAAACTTTCTTTTTAAGATTTGTTGAAATGTGGTCAACAATCTTTCCGGCCGTTTTACGAGAGTGAAGCCCAACTCCCATTTGTACACCATTTATTTATTGAAGCTCAACCAAATACTCTATATCAGAAAAAGGTCTGCAGTTTTTTGCCATACTGTAAACTGTATTAAAAACCTTGATTGTTGAGACTAAAAACTTTTCATTGATTTTATCAAAACTTTCGCTAATTGTGGTTTTTAAAACTTCAGTGCTTTCTTTGACACAAATTGAATGCGCCTTAGATAAAAAAAATGATCTCGAATTTTTTTCCTCAAAGAAGCATGGCGAGAAGTTTTTGTATTTCCAGATGGCCAACGCTGCAGCTGGGCCACTCGGTAGCGTAGTCCAGAGACAAAGAGATTTAATTTTTCGCTTTTTGAACAAGGCATGCTAGTTTTTTGTTTTGAATGATGAGACCAATATATTTTGCGTTGAATGTGTTGAATTGGTCCTCATTCTATCAAACTGGTAGAACTGGAATAAATGGATCCGATGCGTTTGAACTTTCTGGAACTTCGTCAAAAATATTTTCAACATTTGATTCTGACTGAAAAGGTTGAGATACATATTTCATTCCATCAATTTTATCTTTTTTCGAGTTTTTATTCATGAAATTTATTATACTTCTTTGTCTTTTCATAATAACTAGCAACTTTTCAATACACCGAGTTTTTGAAAATTTTATGAAGCAAGACGAATCTAAAATGCAAAAATCATTATAAATTAGTTTTGAAAAGTTTTCATTATACGAATTAAAATGAAAAATAAATTATCAAAATTTTTTCAAAATTTTTTTTTGAAATCCTGAAGGCAAAATGAAAATTAAAAAATTTTTTTTTTGATTTTTTGTAGTTTGGTCAAAATATTAAAAGTAATTTCAAAAAGGTAAATTTTAAATATGTTTCACTACTTTTAAAACTAAAGATTTTTATACCAAAAGTGAAAGAATTTGAAAAAACTATGAAAAGAGGTGATTTTTCACGGTGAGGTTGTATAAGGTTAAATTGAAAAACAACAGTTCAAATGATATTCAGTGTTAGTTTCAGTTAAGAATTGAAAGGTCAAAGATTTTTTTTTCATTATTTGATCTCGAATATTTTCATGTCTGTGAAACATTCATATTACAAGTGATACTAATTTGGAATGTTGTTTTTCGAAAGACGATGAAACAGTCTTTTATGTTTATTGTCAAGTGTAATAATAAGAACTTGGATAGAGGAACTTGGGAAGTTTGCATGTGATGTATATGATTTTTTTCATGATAAGATAAGTGAAAGAATGTACAAAATCAAAACATACATATATATATTTAATCATAAACATACAGTAAACACATGCACTATACCGAAAATATTTCAAATTTTAATAATAAATAAAAATAATTAACGAGATGAAAATAAAAATATATTTTGGAAATTTGTAACTCTTTTGAGAATACTCGCTAAAAATTCAAATTTTTTTGAAACTATTCTATCGAGTAGGAGCAAACCGGCTGAATCCCACCACTGCCCTCAACTATCATAAAAGCTTTATTTAGAATATAATAGTTCAAAATTGCTAAGGATGTTTTATATTTTCTAAAAAAATGCCTAAAAGTTTTTTTCTCATCATGTCTATCGTATTTTGTTACATGCTAATGTTATTTCGGTAATTCTTATGAATATCTTTTAAGTGAATTACAAGAATCAACAAATTTGATAATTTCATCATTTGCACTTCTACTATGGCGTGACTTTTTACCCAAACTCTTTACAAAAAGTAAAAATAATTGAACTCTTTGATTATTTTGAAAGATTAGAGCGTTTTTCTCATTTTTTCCAATTATTTTTCAGCTCAAGTGAAATATAAATTTTTATATGCCATTATTGAATTTTTCACTTTTAGTTAAGCCATTTGTCTATTTAAAACCTGCTGCATTTTTATAAGCTAATTTACTAATTAAAAATTGAAGTAGGCTAATTTTTGGTATAAAAAGTATAATTTTTGGGGTCGGCATTTTTTAGCCATTTTACACCCTTTAAAAATGGAGCCTCAATGGTTGTTAGGGTGTACCTCTCAGCTTAACAGTTGAAGGTCAGGGGTTCGATCCCCAAGGCTCCCAACTCTAAAAACAAATCAACAAAAACGGTGATTAACCATCTATCTTATGCATAATGCGAGCATATAGCCTTACCACTGAAAGTGCTTTGATATCTCCAACCAACCCTCTAAAAATGGCGATATCTTTATTTTTATGAAATTTTAGATTTTTCTTAGTTTTTTCTTATTACACGGTATAATGCTAATTTTAATGATATTTTTACTTAGGATGGGGCCAAGGTTCTTTTTTTTTTTAATATTTTCAGCAGAATCAATAAATTTTTGGGATAATATACCAGTAGTTAATATTTTTTTTCTTTACATTTAAAACCTTTAAATTTTTCCAATTTATTTCATTTAGAGTTTATAATACATGAATCACAGTTAAAATAACAAAATAAGCTTTGTATTTTTTTCCTTTTGCTAATGCCTTTTCTTTTTTTTAAATTTATAATTTTATCTTAAAATGTTTATACACTTGAGCGCACCTTATTCTTGTGTACCTTAAACTTCATAATTTTATTGTAAAATATAGCTTTTTTAATTGATTCTCTCATTTTTATCTTTTAGTCTTGAACTGAATAAATCAACTTTTGTCACTCATTTCAACTACTAATATAATTCCGCATACTTTTCTCTGATGTACTTACAAGACCTGCTTGCGCATAGCGTTTTGATACGAAATATATCCTGAACAACTGAAATGGAATCTTGATATCTATAGGAAATTTTTTTATTTATTTAATCTTTATTCTTGTGATTTTTTTTGTTTTTATATGAAATCCAAAATCAATAGTTTTTGTGAGTTGTTAGCCATATTAAAATTGAAATTTAAAAACCTTGAAGATAAGATTTATAGCTGTGTTATGAATTATTTATAGACCATTAAATATTTATAAATCATTTATAGATGAGGTATATGAGTCTATAGTTTGGGCACTTGCAACCGTAATAGATACGCCTATATGATTAGTTTATTCTTCCTATAATTCCATTGAAAAATTATAATTCAGCCCACCTTACTTTAAATAAAGTTATATATCCTCTGAATTTCAACCATAAAAAAATTGTTTTACAAATATTAAAATTTTATTTACATGTTCTAGTTTTATTAGCCATATTAGTTCAAATCCTAACTATTTTGTTCATTTAACCCTTATTACCCCTTTGGGTCCATTTTGGTTTTTTTCTATTTTAAAACTCTAAAAAAAATTTTTTGATAGAAAATATTTTTTTGATACATCGTGACTTTATTTTATATATATGAATAAAGATTTTTTGATGCATTTTTAGTTTATTAGAATATTGATACAACGGTGAGAAAAAAAGTCACACTAAGCCCCTTCGGGTCCATTTTGTACAATGTATTTTTTTTTAATAACATGCTTTAAAATTCAAATTTTTAAAAGTAACAATATTTTTTGTATTAGATATAAACAACGATAATATATTTATTTCAGATAAAAAAATTATAAAGTTGATATACTTCCTGTAAAGCTCGCTGATCACTTAGTTTACTTATTTTTAAAATTTTTTTGAAATTTTTTTCTTACTCCATTCTGCTAAAATGTCAAATATCATATTGAAAATATCTAAAAAAAGAATTTTAAGTGAGCCATCGTCTTCAGATTCTTCTAAGAATGATGACTTTCTTTCTGAACTTGAAGATCACCTTTCTGTACAAGAAGACACCACTAGTTCAGATGATTGTACCTATGAAAATGATTCTCAAGAGCATTTTGATAAGAGTGTTTTTTCTAAAGATGGTATGACACGTTGGAACCTAGATCCTCCAAATAATTTAGGAAGGCGTTCATCTACCAATATCATTCTTGCAAAACCAGGCCCGACAACACATGCTCTTTCCCAAATAACAGATGAACAGTTCGCATTCTTACTTTTTTTTTACGCCAAAAATTCTTCAAATGATTATTACAAATACAAATATTAAAGGTGAAGAAAAATTCAAAGATAAATGGATGATTTTAAACGAAGTAGAGCTGAAAGCATTTTTAGGCGTTTTGATTTTGCTTGGTGTATAAGTCTAAAAACGAATCTACAAAAAACTTATGGAGCAATGAGAACGGAAGGCCAATTTTTCCAGCAACAATGACTAGACATCGGTTTGAAGAACTTTGCTGCACAATAAGATTTGATGATCAAAAATCAAGAAGCAAAAGAAGAGAAAAGGACAAATTTGCAGCTATACGAGATTTATGGGAAGAGTGGAGTAGATTGCCTGAAAGATATAATAACTTGAACTTCTTTGCTACTGTTGACGAACAATTGAAAAGTTTCCGTGGCAAAGCTCCTTTTAGGCAATATATGCCGAAAAAACCAGCCAAATACGGCCTCAAGTTTTGGATATTATGCGATGCTTCATCAAGTTATGCATGGCGCATCCAACCGTATCTGGGCAAAAACTTCGACACAGTTCAAACAAATTTAGCGGAGAACATTGTTATGAGTCTTTCGCAAGGACTCAAAGGTCATAACTTAACCTTTGATAATTTTTTTTCTTCATTTTCACTAGCACAAAAACTCCTAAAAATAAAATTACTTCGGTCGGGACTATAAGAAAAAACAAGAAGTCTTTACCGGATGGATTTAGTTCATGTAAAGGTCGTCTTCAGTATAGTTCTCTTTTTTACTTCAATGAAGACGTTACAATTTTATCTTATATGCCTAAAAAGTATAAATCTGTAGTTTTACAAAGTACTTATCATCATGATAAAGAAGTTGAAAATAACTTGAAAAAAACTCCATTGATGATAAAGGACTACAACAAAACAAAAGCAGGCGTGGATACATTTGATCAGCTCACATCTTACTACACTGTTTCTAGAAGAACAAGCAGATGGTCGATGTGTACTTTTTATAACATTGTGGATATATCTGCACTTAATGCGTTTGTACTTTTTTGTGAAACGATTAAAAATTGGCAGACAGGATGTCCTTACAAAAGAAGACTTTTTCTTGACAATTTAGGAAAGCAACTAGTAAAGGAGCACATTGAAACAAGAAAAACTATGCCAAGGAATGTTACATCAAAAAACTTGGTTGAAAAAATAAAAAGAGGATTTTCCAATGAAAACTTAGATGTGAAAGAAAAAAAAGAATTCGGAGTAGGTGTCATATGTGTGAAGGAGACAAAAAGTTTGACTCAGTATGCTTTTTATGTGACAAACATGCATGCAAGGAACATTATGTACGTGTCTGTAAAAAGTGTATTTGACACTTTTATTTGTTATATCTTTTTTAAATAAAATTTTTAATAATTCTGTTTGTTTGCCAAGGTTTCAAATAAAAGAAAATACGAATTTTCACCAGCAATAATAGAGTAAAATTTTGAAAATTTTATCTATGAACGTCATGTGTATTTAGAAATAATACAATGATTTAGGTAACAGAAAAAAAAATAAAAAACAATTACAAAAAAACAGACATGGGCCATTTTGGACCCGAAGGGGTAATGTGTAGCATCGAATTGAAGGGGTAATAAGGGTTAAGTTTAGTTTAATAAAAATATTTACAACATGAAACCCAAAGTTTAACTTCAGAATCACCTTGTATATACCGTACTGTGTTAGAGAAAGATTCGGAGCCATCAGATGTGTGTATGCCAACTTCTCTATGTTCACCCTAGTTAGTTATATTTATTGTATTTATGACGAACATAATTATTTTTTTAAATCCAAGCAAATTTCATCTGATCCCTTTGAAACTTGATAACTTTTTGAACAAAAATGATTGGTATAGGTTTATTAATTTAGGAAGGGATAAACACTCATATAATAAGTTTTATTATACTTTAGAAGAAATTGGGCAATTCACCGATGCTAGGAATAAAAAAATCTCATGTTACAATCATTTTGTGTAACAAGATATTATACCAAGTTAAAAAGATGTCACAACTTTCAAAGATCATATTCTAAATTTGTAATCCCATATTTTAGGTTTCCAACTTCTAAAAGGTATTTAAAATATAAAGTAACTTTTGGAATGAATTTTTATATAACTCGGAACTCATTTGTACTTCGTCTTATAATTTTAAATATAAAATAAAAGAATACTTTATAAGTAAATATGAAATGAATTGTATAATTAAGGAGTGTTTCTTATGTTCAACCTAGTAACATTAACTCCTATTTATAGTATATATATACCCTCATCTTGAGTATTCTGAATAATTTTCTCCATAATTATACATAAATATTTATCAAACCCTGTCTTCATATATGATTCGTAGCATTTGTATAATCTTTCCTTCTTTGTGATGTTTTTTTCTTCCTTTTTTTACTATTTAGTTATATTTTTCCTCCTACCCCTATTTTCTCTACCCATCTCCACTTTTACAAATACTATAACCAACTCTACACTACTGCAGTGGCAACAATCTATCGACTCAACCATCACATCACCTCTGACATCTATGCCATTATCACAACTCATTTTAAAGAAACACTTTCACTCACTCCCTCGGAACATCATTCGCTGGCTCTCATCCCATTGCCCTTGTAATGCATACTTCTTCAAATTCAAACTTCACTCAAACCCTTTCTGTCGTTACAGCTGTTCGTACATTGAAACACCTACACATATCCTCCTTTATTGTCCAATTTTTGATTCTCACCGACACCAACTCCTTGATAAAAGTCGCTTCTTTTTTAAAGATATTCCATCCTCTTTACATGATCTTCTACAACATCCACTACTCATCAAACATCTCTCCCTTCTCATAACCACAATCGAACCTATACTCTCTGCAACCCAAACACTCATTCCTCCCTCAAATATCTAATAACAATAAGCCACTATCACCACTAATCCATGCATTCCACAAAACAATCTAATGTCTACACCCATAAAAATCTTCCAAATTTTCTTTTTCTATTTCAGAAAGACCCACAAAACTAAACTTACACTTTGAAGACCAAATTCCAGCAGACTTGCAAGCATATCAGCTCCAGCTGGAAAGTGCTTAGAAATCTCCATACCTACCTACCTACCTACTATTTAGTTATTTATTCGCCATTCTTTTCTATGATGTAATTATTTATTTTATGATTATTATATAAACTATTTTCAAATACATTTTTTACATATATTGTAAACTTTTCTATATTTGTTCTGGATAAAATGAATTCTATTAGGATACTCATACCAGCGCCTTGAAATGGCCTTTTGAGTTTCCTCGCATTTTAACGTGAAATTTGTAATACATCTTTTCTTCATAAATATTTTATAATGATGAAATGACATGAATATTATTATTGTTTTCTTTGTTATGCGAAATAAATTCTTCTTCTTCTTCTTCCCCATTTAAATTCAAAATATATATTTTAGAGCTAATCCAAAAATCAATGAGTTTGTTTTTAATGAAGTCCTCAATTCTTTCAAAAGTTAAAGGGAAATTTACAACGAAGCGGTTTTGAAGGATCTATCACCACGTAATTCTCAATATATAAGAAACATGAAAATTTCCTTGAACTTAGAAAAGAACCCTGATCAATCAAGTATTATTATTGCATTTAATTAGAAATTTTGAATTGGACGAAGCTTGGATTTATAGAATTATTCAGGCTCTTAGCATACATCTCAATGTCTTCAGTAGGTTGCGGTTCCTTTTTTAATATACTAGAGCTATCGAGGTAAGATTGTAAAGATTCATGAAAAATCCTAATATTTGTGAACGATTAAAAAAAACAAAGTTTAGGTTACCATTTGTAAGTTCAGCATTAAACTTCAAGATTGTTTTTATATAGAGATGGTCAGACAGGGTTGGTTCATCAAGAATTCTCCAAGAATCAACAAATCTCAGTAAATTCTGAGAGCATAGAGAAAGATCAATGTTTGATTCCAACAAGCTACCTGGTCTTACGCAAGAGAAAGTTGGGTTCGAATTTTTATCAATAATTTGAAGGTTGAACTCAAGGATTTTTTCAAACAAAAGTCTCCCTCTTGAATTACATTTGACATCCCATAAGGAATGGCGAGCATTAGTGTCACCAATAATGAAAACGTTTTCTGAAGCTAGCTTGGATAAAATATTGTAGAAAAAATAGTGTATATACTCATCGGAATAAGGTAGGAAATAAATGGAAATACAGTAAAAGGGGAAACCATTTTACCACACAAGGTTGTAATAATAAAATCATTGGATAGGTTGGGTATAAGAGAGACATGAAGATTGTTGAATAATTGCAGATAGAGACGGTGGATGGCTCATGTACAATATTGTAGTTTCTCAGTGGGAAAAAGGGAAACTTATCTTTATAAATGTACGGTTCGTTTAGAGAAATTATATCATACGAATTTTGTTCCAGAAAAACTTGAAGGTTGTTAAAAGCAATTAATGATTTTCTCAAATTTATGTGTAAAATTAAAACAGCATCACTCGGTTTCAATGAACGTATTAAACGAGTTTAAGGCAAAATTTCTTTAATTATCAACCTTCTTGATATAAATTGGGCATTGTTTTTAATAATAAATCTAGGTTTGAATTGTTTATTCTCAATAAGTTCCAAAGTTTCTTTTAATAATGTAGCGGTAACATCTTTGTCATTCCTATTATCAAGGTTGATTGTTGCAGTACCCTTCTAATTAACCTTTATACTTTTTAATTGAACTTTGTTAGTATTTGGTTGAATTACTGATACAATTTTTTCTTTTATTTCTTTAACCTTAAATCTGACAGGATTTCTTGTGTTAGTTTTGACCTTAACACAATTCGCTGGATTGAAGATTAGTTTGATACATAGAATGTTCAGTGGTCGTACAAACCAGTTTGCTAACAAGTTTCTCAATAATAACATACATCTGCAAAGATATTCTTAATTAGCGTTGGCAATTCTATGCAATCAACATTATTCAGATGAGAATACTTATCTTCAATTAAATTTAAGGATATCACTATATCAGATTCGAGAATCGAATCTGTTTTACCTCTTTTCGCGATAGGGGATACTAGGTCTGGCATTGAAAGTCAGGACAGTGAAAGAACAAAGTAAAAAAGAAAGACTTATATTACTTGAGAGTGAGCACAAAATGCAGGAAAAGAAAGAAAGAGAAGATAAACGAGAAAAAGGGGGGGGGGGAAGAAATAAGTTAAAATAGGGTTAGTAAAGTACAAATGAAAGTTATGACACCAAATTACGTAACACCATGATATGACTTGGGAGTAAAAATGAGTATTATTAGTTTGTGTTCTAGTCAAGGGCGTAGGAACCATGGGAATAGGAGGGGATGTATCCCCTCCACCTTGGAAAATAATGCAAATTATCCCCCCCCCCCCAGGTTTAGTGTAGGTAATTTTATATATAGTAATTAAAAACTTAGTATCATATGTAATGTCAGTGAATATTTTTTACCGTATACTTGACACCTGATTCAAAGAGTCAAAGACTAACATGAACACTAATATATAACTATATCTGTTTGTGAAAGTTTAAATCATGTGATATGCCTAGATGTGTGTCTATGCTATATCAAACTACGATGTGCTTCCAGGCCATGATGATTCTAGTCTGTACATAACTATTATAAAAAGATATTTTTTTATATCTCATAACCT